>JAOXYH010074080.1:0-10913 GCA_028566455.1 Botula fusca
AAAAAAAAAAAACAAATAAAAAAAAAAAAAAAAAAAAAAAAAAAAAAAAAAAAAAAAAAAAAAAAAACAAAAACAAAACAAAAAAAAAACAAAAAACAAACAAAAAAAAAAAACAAAAAACAAACAAACAAAAACAAAACAGAACAGAACAGAACAGAACAGAACAGAACAAAACAAAACAAAACAAAAAAAACAAAAAACAAAAAACAAACAAACAAAAAACAAAACAGAACAGGAGTGGCACATCTTCAATATGAGTAAAAAATTTCTGAAAGTTTCATTAAATTCTATTCGGTCGTTTAGGAGGAGTTGCGGATACCATAAAAGTACCCTTTTGGCCTTGCATGTGCTTAAACATGCATAAAAGAATATCTGAAAGTTTCATTGAAATCGCCGTTTTGCATTTGGGCGCATTAACACTTCAAATGGGCGAAAAAATATTTCATATGGGCGCAAATTAATACTTCATTCGGGCGCCTTTAAAACATTACTCCTTCCGTTAGCCAGACTAAAATAGTCCTTTCCCCCGCAGTTCATCATGGGGAGGTGGAAGTGTGATTTTGAGGCCTTCAGTGATTGATTCTCACCTGTGACTTCTTACCTGTTGTATGAAGCGCTCATTTGAAAATGAAATGGGGATGAACTATGTTTTTGAGCCAAATCGAAAAAAAAATGTTTGAGCCCATACTTTATAAATGCGCCCGTATGCAATGCAGCCATTGAAATCCATTCACTGACAGTCGTTAAGGAGGAGTTATGGATACCATAAGAGTACCTTTTCCTATTATAGCCTCTTATGACAAAGTCAAAAACTGACTATAATTTGGTAAAAAATCATGAATCCGTCAGTAAAATAGGAGATACACATCTTTAACATGTGTAAAATAGTATTTGACATCGAAATTTGGTCGTTTAGGAGGATTTGCGGATACCATAACAGTACCCTCTTCCTATTAAAACATACATGACAAAGACGAAAACTGAGAAATATTTTGAAAAAAAAAAATTAATTTAAAGTAAAATAGGAGGTGTAAATCTTTAATACGTGAAAAGGAAATCTATCAAATTGTCTAGCAGGGGTTACGGATACCGCAACAGTACATTCGGTAAAATAGGGGGTGCACATCTTCAACATGTGTACAAGAATTTCTGAAAGTTTTATTGATTTCATTCAGTCGTTTAGACGGAGTTGTGGAGATTGTAAAAGCAGGACGAAGCAAGACGAAAGACGACAATGTTATCCAAATGTGTCGTCCGTCCTACGGAAGCGACACGAAAATGAGGTCGGCTTTTATAAGCAATTGTATAGTTTTATAGTTAAGTCTCCCCCCAAAAAGTTGGCAGCCTAACTCACTAACTGTTTTCTCCTGCCACTCAAATCGCCCGAAGCAGTTAACAGAAATCGCAAGTCGGACATCCATGAAAGTTGACAAGATGTTAACTGCAAACCTCTTGATGTGCACATGATATTTTATTTTCTGAAAGAAATTTTGTCTGTATATGCCATGGCTCCAAAACTTTTAAACCAAAGGAAGGACTGTGCTCAAATGTAAAACATCATAAGGATATGTGTCAGCATAACTATCCCCCTTTTTTGACGAAGCCACCTAGGTCAAGGTCATAGATTTTGAACTTATCAGGATGCTCGCCTGTGCACATTTCTTGTTGGCTTTAATATCAAAAACCCATCAGTGCCCGATGTATTAATACTGTGGCCAAATGAAGATTTTATTGATACTGTGCACACATAATTCTCTATGAACTATTCCCATGTCTGAGCCATCAAGGTCCAATTCGTCCGCCACTGAACTTGTCAAAAGTTGTTTTCAAAAACTGGAAGTCGGACATCCATGAAATTTGAATGAAATAAGTTGCATGTCTCTATATGTGTTTTTCATAAGTTTTTATAAAACCTCCTGCAAAATACATGAATATGGGTAAAAGTAGAGCAAATAAGTTAAATTGTGGTTGAACATAAGTATTTAAAAAGTATGTTGTTGTATAGTGTATAGATCTTTTCTTTTACAACGTCCATCTTTCGAACTTGACAGTACTTCGTCAGAGTCAGATGTGCCTGATCCAAAAATACAAAAGACAGAGCCAACACAAAATCCTGAACCTAGCAGGATGTTTACATCAAATGTTCCTGTATCAAACACATTTGCTCAAACATACCAAGTACAAGCACCTGACTCTCATCCTGTGGAAAGCACACCTACTTCCCTCAATATATCTGCAGGAACTCCAACAGTAAGTTCAAGTCATGATGAAATTTCTTACAGCTATTTATGAATAATTCCTTTAGCCACAAATAACCTCCCTTTGTAGCAGATGTCCATTAGGAACTCACCAGCCAAATTCTTGTTTTTGATTGACTAATTATCAAAAACCTTCTCTGAAACTGAGGCAAAATTTTTGGAAAATTTATACGGGATTGATTACTAGAAGGTAATCTCCAAAGTTTCCATTTCTCCTTTCTTTCCCATTGAGGGACTGGCATGATGGCTATTGATGGACATTACATTGCCCTGTATAGGAAATATTGTAATATTTTTACTGAAAACACTTTTCCTGTTTAATTTTAGTTAAGAATGATGTACGATGGACCCGCTACAATATTTCAACATTTGATGCCACTGAGTTATATAATGTGGCTGTCAGAGGCACTTCTTTTTTTCTGATTGACCAATATTATTGCAGACAACCTTTTAGAATTAGGTTTCAATTTGATATTGAAAGAGGAGTTTAAAAAACTGCAAGTGGAACTCATCCATTGAATAAATACAATGTTTATAGGTGAATCCTATTGATGGACATTTAATCTTTGTATAGTATGATTGGCAAAGAGAAGTCATCTCATCTGATATATGAAATACAGCTAGAAAAGTTAGGACCATTAAAGAAATGCCAGTCCCAGAAAATGTTTCTGATATTAGAAGGTTCTTAGGTATGGTCAATCAGCTAGGGAGATTTTCAGCTAATATTGCAGAGAAAACGAAGCCATTAAGAGAACTTCTTAAAAACACTAGTGTATGGAACTGGGGCGAAATGCAGGAGAAAGCATTTAACAATTTAAAACAAGATCTGATGTCCACACCCCTTTTAGCTCATTACGATCCAAATAAGGAGACAAAGGTGACATCTGACTCTTCGTCATACGGGTTAGGGAGTGTCCTATCACAAAAACATGGTGATAATTGGAAGCCTGTAGCTTATGCATCACGTGCTTTAACAGAAACAGAGTCTAGGTACGCCCAGATTGAAAAAGAGGCACTAGCAATTACTTGGTCATGTGAGAAATTTAGTCATTACTTGATAGGATTAATTTTTCATCTGGAGACTGATCACAAACCACTAATTCCTTTGTTTAGTACGAAAGATTTGATAGATCTTCCCCCAAGAATTCAAAGGTTTAGGATGAGACTAATGAAATATAAATATACAATCTCGCATGTCCCTGGCAAAAATTTATACACAGCAGATACCCTTTCAAGGGCTCCCTCGCAAAGCATGGACTCAAAAAAATGAACTTCAATCAGAAACAAATGTCTATGTTGATTTTGTAATGGATAACTTGCCAGCTTCAGAAACAAAGCTGGAACAAATAAAATTTGCACAAGATAGGGATAACGTTTGCAAAAAAAATCAAACAATACTGTAAAGAAGGTTGGCCAGAAAAATCTTCCCTTGATTATGAAATGCAAATTTACTGGAGTTTCAGAGGAGATTTTACTATACAGAGAGAAATTCTTATGAAAGGTTGTACTTTGGTTATCCCAAAAGAAATGCAATCTGAAATTTTAGATAGGATTCATGAAGGCCATCAGGGCATTATAAAATGTCGAGAACGAGCAAAATCTTCCGTTTGGTGGGTAGGAATAAATCAGGACTTGGAAAAAAGAGTAAAATCCTGTGAAAAATGTCTTGAAAATTCTCCTGAAAAAAACAGAACCACTAATTTTAATTGAACACCCAAACAGGCCTTGGCAAAAACTTGCAACAGACCTTTTTGAATTAAATGGTCAGCAATATTTGTTAGTAGTTGATTACTTTTCAAGGTACATTGAAATAGCAAAACTATTTAGTATAACATCCAGTGCAGTGATAAACCATTTAAAATCTATTTTTGCAAGATGGGGAATTTGTGAAATATTGATTAGTGATAATGGTCCACAATATGCATCACAAGAGTTTGGAAATTTTGCAAAAAGTTATGATTTTAAACACATAACAAGCAGTCCAAAATATCCAAAATCAAATGGATTAGCTGAAAGGTCTGTGCAAACAATTAAACAAATGTTAAAAAAATGTACTGATCCTTATTTGGCTTTAATGGCATACAGGGCCACACCTCTCCACAATGGGTTTAGTCCTTGTGAACTGTTGATGGGGAGAAAAATAAGAACAAGGGCGCCAATTACAGAGAACCAACTAAAACTAAAATGGCCAAATTTGAAAAGAATTAATGAAAAAGAAAAGGCAATAAAATTCAAACAGAAACAACATTATGATAAACGCCACAAAGCAAAAGTTCTTCACAAACTATCCCCAGGAGAAAAAGTTTGGGTAAAAGATCAAAAGCGATCAGGAATTGTTCAATATGAAGCAAATACACCTAGGTCTTATGTAATTAAAACACCAGAAGGGGGAGTGAGAAAAAATAGAAAAGATTTAATTTCAAAAGAACATGTTGCAAATGATAAAAATGAATGCGAGACAGCAGTAGAGCGAGAAAGCAAGGAAAGTGTTGAAAAGAAAGAAACTGTTGAGAATGAATATGAGAAAACTATAGAAAGAACAGCAACTCCAGAACACTATGTAACGCGATCAGGAAGAGTGTCAAAACCACCGAAGAAATTGAACTTGTAAACAAGTGCATGCAGCTGTGTTTATATTCTGTAGTAGTTAGAGATTTATTAGTGTACTATATGTTATCTTTATGAATGAAATTCCTATCTGTCATTCGCCCGAGAAAGGGGGATGTAATATAATTAGAATTTATAATTTGCACTGCTATGTTGACAGCTAATAATGGTTACGCCTAAATGTTATCATCACCTTCTCTATTACAGTGTTAAAGGTCATTACTATTTAAACTGCACCCTGAGAGTTCCCAGACTCATTCAGATACAGATTATCTATTATGTAACTGCCTGTATATAATGCTTCTTAGTTTTAGAATACAACATTAAATATAATGGTGTTAATTATTGACTCGGCCACACGACAATATACTGATACAGACAATACACCGCCTGGCTTTGTTCAAATAAAGGTTGTCTTTCCGAAGTTAAGTAGACAAGCTGACCATATCATAGTTAAAACGTCTTGCGTTTTAACTAAGTGCCTTAAGCTTCATGTCCTAATGGTAGGATGGCACTTAGTTAGCATGGTGACGTGACCAGGGATCTTGAGATTTCTCAAGACATTTGACAACTTCACAAAATTAAAGAGTACACAAGGGACCGTTAGTCACATTTCTCAGTTAAACTGTTGCCGACGGACTGAATTATGGCCGAAAAGGTTTTACAACAATTAGCAAATATTCAAATTGGTCAGGTTTGTGCAATTGGGAAATTAATGGAAACTTCGAACGCGTATCTTCCCAGTTAACAGGGTTGACATCTGCTGTCTACACACAAAGTGTAGCTCATATTGTTCTCATTTTTGACGGTGAACCTACTAAGTTTAAGGAGTGGATTAAGGGAATGGAAAGGTATGCCACATTGACAAATTTAAACGATACAGATATTCCAAAAGTTGCATATCAATCATATAAGGGTCCTGTAGGTGACAATATTAAAAGATATCTTGATGAATGCAACAATGCTCGCAGAAATCCTAATTGGCAGACGCTGAAACCCGAGTTAAAATCTCGCTTCGCTGAAATTTCACGTTCGCGGTGCTTCGAAAATAAAACAAAAACCAAGTGAAAACGTACAGTTGTATGCTGAAAGGTTATACAGTGCAGCTGCCCGAGCTGTCATCGAACAGCAACTGATAAATATATTCATTGATGGTCTGTTTCATGATTATTTGAAAATGAAGGTCATGAGAGACGAACCAAAAACCTTTCAGGATGCAACCTTATCGGCATCAAGAGAACAAAATATAAAAAAAAAACGGTTCGCACTTAGACAAGATGAACCCGACATCAGAAAACCGAAAGTTCACTTTAAGAATCAAGAAGATAGGGTTACTCCAATGGAGATTGATCACTACAGACCGAAAAAGCTAATTTGTGCAAGATGTGGAAAGATAGGCCACTGGGCTAAAGATTGTAGAACTAAGCTAGTGCATGAATTAAGACAAGACACAAGAAACCAGTACAATCCAAGATATCAAGGTTCAGAGGGGACTGTTAGAAATAGAAACGAAGGCTGGGATATATGCTGGAATTGC
The DNA here is from genome assembly GCA_028566455.1 of Botula fusca. Classification (NCBI taxonomy): domain Eukaryota; kingdom Metazoa; phylum Mollusca; class Bivalvia; order Mytilida; family Modiolidae; genus Botula; species Botula fusca. The sequence goes on from JAOXYH010074080.1 coordinate 6,403, forward strand.
AATCAGCGGGGACACTGGAAAAGGGAATGCCCACATAAACATTTTCCCAAGAAAACTACAGATCCACAAAATCAGGAAAACTAAATCGTTCCCGACGAAATGAAGCCGTCGACGAGAGCAGAAAATTTTTTAGAATATCTTTGGCGGGGAATCCAAATTCTTGTCTTTTAAAAATTGGGAATCAAAGACTTCGGGCTCTTGTTGATTCGGGTGCGGAGATATCTTTAATTAACAAGAAAATTTGGCAAAACCTAAAAGACAAACCAAAATTAACACGTGATCGACCATGTATCCAAAGTGTTAGTTGAGAAACAATGTCAATAGAAGGTTCAACGAATATCACTTTTAAAATGGGTAATCTGACTTTGACTCACAAATTTTATGTTGTCAACAATATGAATAGGAACATGATTTTGGGACGGGAATGGTTGAAACAAAACGGAGTAAGGCTTTATTTTGATTTAGGTTACTTGAGAATTGGGAAAACATATGTAAGGTTAGAGGAAGACATACACATTTCCTCACTCCTAAGGTTGGTAAAGAAAACAATCTTGAAACCTCAAACCACCACAATATGTATGATTAAGTTAAACAAAGGCTTCGAAATTCCAGAGTCTGAGTTAATTGAGATCTCTGCTTTGGGTTCGGGATACTTAAGCGATGAGCCCGGTCTTACAGTATGCAACTCAATTGCAAAGGTCAACAAAACAAGAAAAATTCCTGTTATGGTAGTAAATGAAACAAACAAGTGGTTCAAATTGAAACGAGGTGAAATTATGGGTAGAGGTGAATCCCTTAAGAAACAGGATGTTGTTACCTTAAGTGTCAATGATATTACGAGGCAAGATGAACCTGACATTTTGTCGACTATAGATGTGCCACAAGAACATAGGAATACCATAGAAAAACTTATCTCTAGAAATAGAGACTTATTTGCCCAAAAGGACACTGAGTTAGGTCACACTGACACTGTCAAGATGAAAATAGACGTAGGGACACACCCACCTATTAAGAATAGACCCTATCGCATTCCAATAAATAAAAGGAAAGTTGTAGATCAGGCAATAGATGAGATGTTAGAAGCCAAGATTATAGAAAGATCAAGGTCACCGTGGTCATTTCCGCTTGTGGTTGTAGATAAAAAAGATGGTAGTAAAAGGATGCGTGTTGACTTCAGATCTTTGAATAAGATTTTGAAACCTATCTCATTTCCTTTGCCTCTCATTGATGATATCTTGACTCTTCTTGGAAATGCAAAATATTTCTCAAAGGTCGATCTTAAGAGTGGTTATTGGCAGGTCCTCCTTGGGGAGCAGGACAGAGAAAAAGCAGCGTTTACCTGTCACCGGCGACTTTTTCAATTCCGGGTCATGCCCTTTGGTATTTCTTCTGCACCAAGTTTGTTTCAAGAACTGGCAAATATTGTTCTGCAGGGAGCTGAGAAATATGCAACAGCTTACTTAGATGACATAATAATTTTCTCAAAGACCGCCCAAGAACACCTTACACATATTCAAGATGTCTTTGACAGACTAAGAAAACACGGACTAAAAAAGAAGCTGAAGAAATGTAGTTTTTACCAAAAAGAAACTGATTATTTAGGTTTTGTGATTAATGAAAATCGGGTAAAGCCTGACCCTAAGAAAGTTGAAGCAATACGTACCTTACCAACACCTAAGAACGTTAAAGAAGTCAGAAGTATGATTGGAATGTGTTCCTGGTACAGAAGATTTTTGCCAAACTTTGCTAAGATAGCTGAACCTTTGATCTTTCTTACAAGAAAACATGCAAGGTTTAAATGGTCTGATGAATGTCAGAGAGCTTTTGATTTCTTGAAAGAAAGTTTAACCGTAGTTCCCTTATTAGCATACCCCAACCCTAACAAGCCATTTGTTTTATATACAGATGCAAGTGACACCTGCATAGGGGCATGTCTTACTCAGAATGTAAATGAAGAGGAAAAGCCAATTTATTTTTTATCACACAAGTTGAGTCGTTCCCAGACAAAATGGCCCATCATAGAAAAGGAAGCTTTTGCTATATATTATTCCCTACAGAAACTTGACCACTATTTACATAATGCAGAGTTTGTAATAAGATCTGATCACCTTCCATTGAAGTATATCTTAGACAGCCCTATGCAAAATAAGAAAATTCAGCTATGGGCCCTCAGTATAGCTGGCTACAACTGCAAGGTTGAATATATCAAAGGCACAGATAACTCATGTGCTGATCTTCTATCAAGAATACCAGCTGGTATAGAAGATGGGGACAGGGAGTTAAAACAGGACTGTAATGAAGATGATGTCGATGTGGACGACAGAACCTTTGAGATCAATGTCTTGAATTCAAACAAATTCAGTCCAAGAAACTTTGCAACTTGTAAGGTTGACAATCCCGACGATCTGAAGAAACCAGACTTAGACCTGCCTGACGACATTGGTCTTGTTGAAGAACAGGATCAAGATGAAGTTATCTCAAGTCTTAAGAAGCGGCTTCAAGGGGGAAATGCTACCAAAACGGAACTTGATAGATATCTGATAATAGACGGGGTTATGTATTTTCTGACAAACCCAGACGGTGACCCTGTTCTTAGACTTTATGTACCAGAGAGGATCAAACCCTTTGTGATCAAACAATATCATGACCTTCTTGGTCATATGGCCCTTGACAAGACCTATGACACAATGAAAACTAAGTATTATTTCCCAAACATGTATAGGGAACTCCATCAGTATATTGAGAAATGTATTACGTGTCAAACAAGAAGTGATAAGAAATCCAAGCCTCCCCTTCAAGAAACTGATATTCTCCCTTACCCCTTTGCCAAGATTGGTTTAGATTTGTCATGACCTTATCCTACAACACTTTCAGGGAACAAGTATATTGTTTCCTTCATTGATTTGTACTCTGGTTTCCCGGAAGCTTTTGCTGTCCCAGATAAATCAGCTGAAAACATTGTACATCTTCTTATTGATGAAATCTTGACGAGGCACTCGGGTATTCTTGAGACTGTAACTGACAACGGAATGGAGAACATTGCGTCTTCAGTAGAAGAAACACTCAAGGCTCTTAATATTCATCATCTCACACCTTCTTACTACAGTCCTCAAAGAAACGCAAAAGTCGAAAGATTTCATAGAATATCACATGATATGATTTCAAAGAAGATGTATCCATTTGGGACCTCTTCTTGAACCAAGCCTTGGCCGCGATCAGATTTCATGTCAATGAATCTACAAAATTTTCACCCTTTTTCTTATTTTATAACAGGAATCCTGTACTTAGATCCTTAGATACTATTTTGAAACCTAGAAGGAAGTATACAGGGGAGGAATTTCACAAAATTGCCCTTCAACAACATAAATCACTTTCTTTGGTACATACGAACTTGAAAGACGCTAAGGAGAAAACAAAAGAAATAAGCAGACACGGGTAGTAAGGAATTGGAATTTAAAGTAGGTGACCCTGTCTACAACCGAAATATGGGAAAACAAGCAAACTTGATAACAAGTGGACACCCTACTATCGATTAATAGAACAAAGGGGACCTGTTAGTTTTATTGTTTAGAACCAACTTACAAGGACAACCATAAAAGCGTATGCTAGACATTTAAGACAAGTGAACATTGACAATTGGGAAATACCTGAAGAAAATGTAAGAAGACCTTTGAGAAAATCTGTCTATGTTGTATGATCTGTCCTCTGATGATGATGTACCACTAGCTAAAATTGCTAAACGATACCGGAAACAGCGCAACAACACATCCTCGGAGGATGACATCCCATTAATGGAACTTAAAAAAACTTCAAAGAGCACAAAGCAATCACAAAAGAAGTTCAGCCGATTGAGTGTAGATGAAAGCGTTGACACGTCAAGTGACACAGATAATGACTATATAGGCGCCACAGTTGTTCCACGATTAAAATCTCTCCTCCCAAGACATAAAAACAAAAAATAGTACGGAATACGAGTAAACGTGGAAAGGCGAAAACCTCAAGCCAAATCTCCCTTTAGAAGTTTTAATTTGATGTTTTTCCCAGTTCATGTTGAGTGTAAACAATAACAAAAGCAGTTGTGACAGTCCTGATAATCTTTTTCAGATGGAGGTAAGCACTATGAAACTCTGTGAAGAAATTAGAAAACTGCGACACCTGTGCAATGCTTGCCAGTATGCCTGCTCAAGAAACCAGAACTCTTGAGATTTTAAAACCCACTTTGGTGACGAAGATTATTAAATTACAAAACATGCTCACAAAAGCAGCAAAAGAGACAACAGCAAGACAAATCAAGTCAAGAATGAAAATGCAGAGAAAATTTACATTTCTTGTCAATTGCAAGAAGCTGCTTTTAGGGAGGCCATGTGGGGCCAGTCGTCGGACATTGAGTTCGCGGATGTCCAACCTCTTGACATCGCCTTAGTTGTACACTTAACAGTCGAGAAGTAAATGGAAGTAGAGGCATGCGAACAAGAGGCCTCGATCTTCCTTCCGCAAAAATCTGACAATTT
>JAOXYH010074300.1:0-10909 GCA_028566455.1 Botula fusca
TAATCATACATAAAGTTGTATTTATATATTTGTAAGGTAAATTGAGTTTTCTGCATTTTGTATTTACATAGCCTTTCTTTTTACAAAAGAAACCTTTTGAGTTAAACAATAAACCATGATATGTAAAGTCATTCTAAACTCTGATATGTTCCCCATTAATCTAAAACAATCTACAATTAAAACCCCAAAACACTGATATTTTCATCATAATCTAAAGCAATCTACATGTACAAGATCTTTTCTAATTTTTTGGGTTTTGAGGCATTTACTTCTGTTTTCCAACATTTTCATTTTTGTGATCAATTTCTTTTTTCTAAATGTTTTTCAACATGGTTGCCATCAGGAATACACAGAATGAGTACCATTTTATATATTAAATAGGCCAACATAAGAAGAGGATGAAAACGTAACTGCCATTTTACATCTAATTTTTGTAAACCCGAAAAAAAGTATAGGCGATAAATTTTCCCATTGTCGTACACCAATTCTACTATAAAAATAATCCGACATATCAATATCCTGTCTACGATATAATTACTTATTGCTAGTTTATTCATGTTCAAGCCAAGGTTATGATAATTCCACGTCAACAGTGATGATACCTGAACACTACATTTACATATCATAATTAACAGTATAAAAATGTCAGAAATTCACCAAACTGTTCTTTTATATTCTTAGTAACATTATTGGTCAAAATCTGACAAGAGCAGCACACCTATTATTTTTCTGGTCTAGATTACCTGTGTTCCTTTGCTCTTAATTTTGGTAAAATAAAATACATGTATACTATTTATTTCTGCATAATTGTTTTGAAAAGGTTAACTTCAGTGTTTATCAAAAAGTTGAAGTTGATATTTATGTTGTTTCAGCTCCTTAACATCTGTATCTCTGCAGGATAACTAACTAACAGCGGTTATAAATTTTATTTGTACCCTTAAAGTTTTCTTCCTGTACATGTTTCTGCAACAAGAACAAATAATCCTTATACTTTCTGATATTGTAAAAATTATGATGTGTATAATGATACAAGCTTTTCTGTGTCTCTTTTTTTCCAGAGGCGTTCGCACCACACTGCTTTTTGGTGGGAAGACAACGACGGAAAAGAACTGAAATTCACCTTTGCAGATATAAGTCGTATGTCAAAAAGGTTTTTATCTGACACTTTTCCTACGTATAAGAAAATTAAAAAAAAAAGAATACAACGCAAGTATATAGGACATTGTATTAAAGGAGAACTTGATGGCCTATTGAAATAAGTCAGGGCAATCAAAAATCAAAAACCACGGGGGAAAAGATTGATTAATTGATTAATTAACTAATGTGAGTTTAACGTCAACCCAGCAATTTCAGCTAAATTCAGATCGAGAACAAGTTAATCAATTAAAAAAGAAGTAAAATTAAAGGTTGGTGAGATAACCAGCGAAACGAGTTTTGACTGCCACTAGTGGAGGGATGGGTAAGACTGTAAATTTAGCCTTCAATACGCCTCCAAGAGGCCTATTCTTATCGAGATATATAGAAGGGATCTTTATCCTACATGAAGCGTGGCATTTCCCCACACAGTTTGTCTACAGTGGTTCACGGGCAGGTTTTCTGAATTATGAACTGGCTACCCCGCGTCGACAGGGCATTCTCCTATCTACCACCGTGGGGATGCTCCCAGACAGTTTTGTAGACGGAGCCCCTAGAACCACCCGGGTGCCGGGCTGGGGAGAAGACATAGTCAAGAAAACAATGACGAACATCACATGCAACATATAAATGCTGAAATGAGATCAACAAAAACTAAATTAGGAACTCGGACCAACAACCGGGAGAATGAACCAGGTGCACTGGTAGGCTATTCATTAGTTTCAAGGCGGCATGGTCAATTGCGCTTGTCATTGTTGAAGAATAAGTATTTATATAAGCATTGTTCTGCTATATCCATATTTGATCACAGTTGTGGTCTTCCAAAGTTTTGATTCCTAGCATCACTGATGAGTGATTAATTTACGAAAAGTGCACATCCGATGCATCAAATTCGGTATGAAATGTATCACACTTTGTTTTATAAATCGTAAGACTAAGGTTGCAAGAACAAGTGCACGATTACATGTAATATTGCAGAAGTTGTCAACCCTCAGCTGTTATCTTTCATAAATTAAGCAAAAATTGCATACAATGATGTTGAAATTTAAATACTGTATTTAATTGCGCCTTCTTTGCTATATTTTCAGAGCGGCCAATATATTGAGGCATTACTGCAAGCTGAATGTTGGTGATAGAATTATTGTCATTCTTCCTAAGATACCGCCATGGTGGATCATCTACGCAGCGTCCATAAGAGCAGGTTTACATCTATCCGGTGGTAAGGTGGATAGGGTGGGGGACTCCCCGAGTGATGGTGTACAAGCACAAATGTATTTGACAAGAAATAGTATCGATTTCTTTTGATTGAATAATATATAGGTGAATTGATGGAAGTGGGGAAAAGGTAATTTGATTTTTAATAAAATGGGCCTCGTTATACAGGCTCCTTGGCAGGTCCCTACCAAGAAATTCAAATTGTTTCTACCGAAAAACAAGTAAAATTTTAATTCACTGATAACATGGATAATACAACTTTTGATAATGTTCATTTTTACTAATACAGTGGAAAGTTTTTGTTCCATTTATGAATTGTAAAAATAGGAAACGAAGGGATCAAGTTCAGACCTACTTAACATGCATTTCAGATTTATATGCACACATATGTTTTACTAAGACCACATTTAAGTTCAATGGTTTAAGGATGTGTAGAAATGACAAGGTGATGCTGTATAGATCATACTTTATTGTTATTAATGTAAACAATTCAATAAGGCAAACGTTAATTAAACACATTTCCCACTTTTAATAACACAGCATTTGTCCGGTGCATATACCCTATATACTGTATATGTTATATACATTTTTAGTGCTTCTTCCCGATAGTAAAAAGTCTTATTTCGGTTGAAAGCTTGACAATAATTCTTAATGCGCTGTCTTTTTCAGGTGTAGTTATGAATGCAGGGACGATATTATTGACATCCAATGATATCAAATACAGAATAAAGGCGTCAGGGGCTAAGTTGGTCATAGCTGACTCCTTCAGTGTGGAAACGGTTGACACGGTAAAAGTTTGTGAAATGTACAGATGATAAAACTATATAAGTTTATTTCTCACCTAGTTTTGACTGAGTGGGGAATAATTCCTTACGTTTTTTGTTATTTTTGTATGCATATTCAGTAACAAGTATAAAGAAATTTTGTCCGGAAACGATTTAAACAAAAATGAAATTCCGCGTGGAAAGTGTGGCAGAGACAGAACGGTATCAATGTGTGCGTTTTCATATGTAATAATTAATACCTGAATTTTCTCCATAAGAAATGACGAGGGCGATTTGAAAGTACATATGTTTATCAATCTGATAGTGCTCCCCACCATGGGCAGTTTACCGACGGTCATTTATACATGCGATTGAGTGTCAAATTTAACTTTACCCACCCAGCCAAAGGCCGGGGTGAGCTTTCGTCATCACTTAAAACCTGTCGTCCATTGTCGTCGTCAGCTCGTTTCGTCTCTGGGACAGAGAGGTCAACAAAAACGAACTCAGATTGGATACAACGTAGCCTTCCTTCCAGCATGACTATCATTTGTATGACGCCACTGAAAGCAGCATCAACCGTTTACCTGTGGTGAACTCATAATTTTCACCTCAACTATACCAGTGCTCGGTTAAATACAATGGACATACATATTTCGTAACTCCTCGTCTTATGACATTACGTAAATGTTGGATAAAACATGATCGGATGGTTTTCTGTAAAATTTGGGATTACAGAGATATTAGGAAAAAAAATTGTTTTTTGACCGAGCAATGGTCCATGGAGTTTACTTTTTACTTTGAATAACTTTGGAGATTATGCAAATGAGGAAAGAATAAGCCAATTTTGTAAAAAGATCTTAACTTAAAAGTGGACGGTAAGACGTCCTCTTGTCAACCTTATGTCAGTCATTCTTCACTTATGCCAACAGTTCACATTACTAGTGCTTTGGTTTTCGTGTTGTTTATTTCTGTTTTGTTTGTTTGCTTTCATTTCTTAGTCCAGTTCTCGGTTGTTGTTTCCGCGCTTTTGCACCCTGTACAACCGTTACCGCGGGGGAATCACTAAACGGACTGGGGGAATCAATTTCGCGGACTGGGGGAGTCGACTTTTTGCATCTCGAGGCGACACGCAGGTACGTTATTGCCGTTTGTTTAAGTTTATGAATCAAGAACAGCAAAACATTTACCTCGCGGAACTCTGTGGTTATCAGGGAACCTCATGATATATCTAGTGTATGTTAGGACCAATTCGTTTCTTTGTTTATTCGTCGTGAGGTAGAGATATTTGATCCGAATCGGTAAATTTTAGCCAACTTACTCCAAACTGGCCGTTTGCTACTGTATAAAAACTGGTTCTATAGGTCCCAGAAATCGAAATCAAGTGACGAAGACACTTATTTATTGATTGTCATACCCAGTTACAACAGATTTTATGATTTTTTGGCCGAGTCTTAAGGTAACGACTGTGGGAGTTGTTCGACTAAAATTGGAAGGAAAAGGGGAATCGCAAAATCCACTTAGAAGCGTCTTTTCTGATATTGACAGGCGTAATTGTGCTGTTTTATGTTCTGAACTAAGTGATAGTTCAAATTTCTGCATGATACATAGTACGCATGACATCGAAATCCCCCTAGAATCACTGCCTTGTAGCTAAAACTTCGATTCTAGGTCGAAATGATACTTTAAATTTACCGTGTTATATTCCCAAAAATATGACAAAACAACGGAGTTATCCCCCCCGTGCAAAGCCCTGTCCTTAGATAGTTCATGGTTTACTGTTTCGGTCTTTTGGCATGTGCTCGCTTTTACAAGTTTGTGATAGCAGTTTAGGTCTTCCAAAGTTTTTGGTACCTAGCATGGCTGACGAGTAATTAATTTACGAAATGTGCAAATCCGATGCACCAAAATCGGTATAAAATGTATCACACTTTGTTTTACTACCACTGAGTCGATGCCCCTGCTGATGGACTGTTAGTCTCCGAGGGTATCATCAGCTGAGTAGCTAGTACTTAGGTGCTGGCTCGAAGTGATACTTTAAATTTAACGTGTTAAAACTCCCCAAAATTAAATAAAACTAAGGAGTTATCTCCCTCTTGCAAAGCTCTGTCCGTAGAAGGTTTAGGCTTTCTATTTCGGTTATTTTGGAATGTTCTGGCTTTTATGAATTTTTGATAACAGTTGTGGTCTTCCAAATTTTTGGCCGCTAGCATCGCTGACGAGTAATTAATTTACGAAATGTGGTCTTCTAAATTTTTGGCCGCTAGCATCGCTGACGAGTAATTAATTTACGAAATGTGCACATCCGATGCACCAAAATCGATATAAAATGTATCACACTTTGTTTAAGTGCTTCATGATTTCTGTCCACTCTTAATGCATACATGTACATCTGTCATGATAACACCGCGAGAGGTTATGTGGGTGCTGATAAATAAGATGACTTTTACTGAAACGCCATCTCGACAGCGAAAACTCCTCTTAAAATTGCACTTCAACTTTCAGAAGTTCATGTATGCGACGATCCATGAATTCGATGGGTTCAGGATACTACTTTATTTATGAAAGTGTACGCTCAAAAACATTCTAAGAAATACGTCTTAACCAACTTCACTGTGTATTTTTTATAATTTTGCCAATTTAAATGGAGCTAATTGTTTGCTAGTAGGATGTTAGGGCCTTGCCTCTTTTAATAGTTACACACCTTAACCAAAGTAAAGTGTGATATTAAAATTTTCTGAATGGATGGTTGGCTAAAAATGTCTTAAAAATATGTACAGTTGGTGCAGATAATTAACAAATTGTTATGGTATGAAATGTATCACACTTTGTTTTACTACCACTAAGTCGATGCCACTGCTAGTGGACTGTTAGTCCCCGAGGTTAGCTAGTATTTCGGTACTGGCCCCGAAATGATACTTCTAAATTTAACGTGTTAAGATTCCCCAAAATTTAATAAAACTAGGGAGTTATCTCACTCACGCAAAGCTCTGTCCGTGGATGGTTTTGGCTTCCTATTTCGGTCATTTTGGCATGTTATCGCTTTTAACATTTTTTGTAACAGTCCTGGTCTTCCAAAGTTTTGGTCCCCAGCATCACTGAGGAGTAATTAATTTACAAAATGTCCACATCCAATGCATCAAAATCGGTACGAAATTTGTTTTTCAAACATTATGGTATTATGAGATTCATTTGCTTCCTGTTTGCACTCACACCGCTCATCATATCTAAGATATGTACTCTGACCGAGATTCTCAATGTTTTCCTTAATTTTCACAGCATATAATAATAAAGTTTTGTTGTTTCATATTTCCTCAGATTTTTTTTAAAGGAAGGCGATAATATGATTAATTGGTTCAGTTAAATGCTTATTAATGAAGAACTGGAGAGTGTCATCCTTATGATTATTGAAGATGTAAAATTGATTGGTGATAACTGAAATGAAATCTGCTGAGACACCGTGGCACAAAGTGCAATCACGTGCTTGTCCTACTTAAAGGACTTGTAACCTTACTGTGCTTAACAGGGTATAACGACAGTGAAATCGGTCTGAAACGAACAGCATCTCATTAACCTCATGTACCCTTGTAGGAATAAAATCTGACGACCATTAACAGCTTTAAGCAGTTAATTTTGCAGATAACATCTCTTTTAGTGAATGAATCAAAGACTTATGATGCATTTTAGAACTAATCGTAACTAAAGATGTTACGCAACTGCGTCAATTCCGCTGTTCAATAGTTTGATCAAATGTACTATCAATTGTTAATAATTAAGTCTACCCAGTATTTTAAAGATTAAATACCTGGTCATAGGGATTTAATGGTTACCCTGGGGCTAAAGTGAGTAAGATATTTCATTAACTAACAATAGATAATTTAGAGCAGTCCACTAGAGCGTAAATAGGAAGAAAAATATGCAATTTATTTTGTTTTAAAGAATTTTTACGATCTGTACGTTTGTTAAAGAACGATGGTACGAAGATTATTATCATTAAACAGCTACGAACCAAAGGGTAGGGTATAAAAACCTTCGTCCTTCGGATTCAGGTTTTTAAGTCCTACCCTTTGGTTCTCAGCTGTTCGCCCTTCGGGCTCAGGTTTTTAAGTCCAAACCTTTGGTTCTGATCTGTTTAATAGGAATAATTTCCTACCATCCTTCTTTAACCTATAGTATTTTCCAATGATTATGATAATGGGGGATGGGACTAGTCTTTTGTTATTATATAAAGCGGTATTGTTTGAAAATGCATTTGATCTAAAATTATTATACCTGAATAACTGAAGAAGTATAAATAAAATATGAACCTGGAAGACTCGTCTGTTTACTGATTTGATTTAGAACCTTATCGCAACTCATTCCTTTCTTAATTGCATGTAATATTTGATTATCGGCTTAGTAACTTGGTATCAGAATCAGTAGGCATTTTATGAATCGTTGGAGATGAAAGAAATCTCTAAATTAAAATCAATTTACCCAACGACCTGGTGTGACAAATAACAATGAATAGACAATAACATATATGTTAAATAATAGGACAGCACCTAGACAGCCAAAAAACTAAAAAGTAGAGAAAGTTTGCAAAAATCGGTGGAGAACATGAATTTTTACAAATCCGTAAAGTGCTACGTGCATTGCGAGGTTCCCGTTACTCAGTAGTTAGAAAATCCTTTCACTTCGAGCTTTTTAGCGTCTCAGACTTTAATTCAGCCGATGGAACGCTCCTTAACATTCTGAATTATTTCCGTATATGAAAATACTTGATAAAGTTACGTAGATTTCAGAACAGTGTACATTTTCTATTTATTTTGAAACTTCTGACGTCACAGTATGCAAAAATGCAGCAACAGTCAGTGACGTCGGTACGTAAATTTGACGACGTCACAAGGTCGAGCAGAGTTGTAAATCTCTGGAACAAATGTCAGGCATTACATAATATTGCTAGGCTCGCTTTTCAGTTTAAGCCCACTACATATTTCAAGATAGTCTGAAAATGAAACGAAATGCTAATAATTATTTGTCAACGAAAGTTTTTTTTTGTAAATTTTCCATGAAAGTTTTAAAGCATCAAGCGCTTCGAAATGAATCACTAGCTGGAGCAAGCTACGGCCTTACAGAGATACAAATAATTTTTAAATAAAAGATCACGAGAAATCAACAACTAAACATAATACCGCATCATGATCAAGTAACATGAAATAACCTGCTCTTTACCGGTTACACAAATTTCATAAAAACCCTATAAATTCTGATTTACTTCAGCCTCAAGTAAATGTTCTATCACTCGTATTTCAATTCTTTTATCAAAGGCCCCTACCACTTCGGGAAACTTTATTTTGATTTTTTGAATATATGCGTTGAAACTACTAGCCTAATGGGAAATTATTTTGGTTTGTTAAAAATTCTCGTAAAGTTTTGGATAAGCTTCATTCCACTGAGGACAGATTTAATTTTAATAATAGGTTTGACTTTTCTACTCTTTATACAACTTTACTCCACAAACCTATCAAAGTTAAATGATCATAGCTAGTCAAATGGTCTTTTGATAAATGTGGAGGTACCTGTATGTGTTGCTGTGATTTAAATGCATTTTTCAGTTGTGATAAACAGGACAAATATGTTAACTGGACCTATTTGGATGTGATTAATTCCTGTAATTGTTTTGTTAGATAATATTATATTCGTTTCGGAAAAATCGTTTTCAGACAGATTATTGGTATTCCTATGGGCACCAATGGTGCACCTGTGATCGTGGACTTGTTTCTTTACTGCTATAAATCACGATTTGTGGCAAAAAGATATAAAGACCGGAGTAAACACGATCTTTTAAAAGATTTGAACAACACATTTAGATATTTGGATGATACTCTTTCACTTACTAACGTAGAATTTGAAAATTATATTAATGATATATACTCCACTGAGTTAACGTTAAATAAGTTCAATGTAAGGGATGACAATATCCCTTTCCTAGATCTACATATTAATCTTGAATATTGTAAAATTACCACTAAAATAAATGATAAACCAGATGAGTTTGATTTTCCAACAGTAAAATTTCCTTTCCTGACAAAAACTGTTACATCGGGGATATCGACATCATAAACTTCTTAAAACATTAATTAAATTTTACTATTGCTATGAATCGTTAATTAAAAAATTCACAAGAAGGGCATTTACAATTCACTCGGCAACCCACTGATACACGAACTACCATTCCAAGGGAAGACATAGTAAGTAATCACATATCTGTGATGTTTTACTTTAGTCCGATGACAACAAAAACCACCCTTCCATTTATTAGATTCCTACACTTCACAAGAGTCCATATAAATAGAGGCTTATCGCTGGGTCTGTCAAGTGCACCACGAAACACTTTGGAAACTCCTTACTTCTTTACTCAGAGCAGTCAAGGACGGCCTGAAGAGTTACTGTAATAACGCCTACTCAACGAGTGGGATGGATCAGATGTGGATTCTAAAAAAAAATCTACAGGCTTGCAGGAATATCTGTCATTTAGGAGTCTTACACATTGTAATAATATCTAACATTTTAAAATGAAGTCTGTTATCCATGATCTCATCCACCAGTGTTTCTGGACTAAACTAGGTAAAGAAAACACATACTTTGTCAAGAAGTCAAGAACCACCTGATTCTCTGAGACTGATATTGTCAGCATGATGGAATATCTAATTGACGGTTTATTTATTGAGTTTGGAGGACACGTATTTCAACAGATAATGGGATTCCAATGGGACGAACTGCACGCTGCTTTTGGCCAAATGTATTCATACGAAATGAAGTTCATACAAGGGCTGCAAATTAAAAAAGAGAACCTAGCCCAGTCCTTCAATTTCAGGCTCGGGTAAATATAATTTTTTTCCAGTTGATAAATCCTGGTAGCAACATATTTCAAGTCAATAATTGTATAGTATTGCAGTATGATATGGCTTTTGCGCATGAATGAAAGCCTCACTGTGACTTCGAGATAAAGAACAGTATAAAAGCACTGTTCCTCGGATTTTAATTTTGGCATATTCAGGGTTTATATAGGGCTTTTGTGTAAAAACAATTACTCCATATCCCCTCTCCCTGAATCCAAGGCTGCTGCCTATATTTTAAGAGATTGGATAAAGGTCGGGAAAATCCGTGGTTAGAACTATGACCAAAACCTGAAAATCCAGGGACAAAGACAAAGCCAGGAAAACCAGGACAATCCAGGGGCAAAGATAAAGCCAGAAAAAACCAGGACAAATATCACACGGAAGACACAAAAACTGAAATCAGAACCAATGAAATGACCTTAAAGCAAACGAATGAGCTTTTATGTTACTTTTTGTTTTTAAAGTTGATGTAAGGTCTTCTATGTTGCTCTTCATCTTAAAAGTTGCTGTAAGATATTTAAAAGGACACAAGTCCATACCGTAAGGTAGTTCCAGTCTGCCTCGTTTTCGACTTAAGCGTTACTTTTTGCTATTTATTGATAACTGCAACATTTTGTAAAAATATAATTAGGTCACATACAGGAGGATATCAATAAATTTTATTACATAATGATATTATTACCATTATTCTATTGGTCCAAATACTGTCACGATATTCTATCATTATTCATATTGTTTTGATTAAAACTCATATCGACTCGCTTTCACTGTCTCTTTCTAAAAATAGTCCTCTTTTACTAAAAATGATATGTACAGATCTAATTATTAATAAAAGCTTATATCGACTTGGTTTCACTTTCATTTTTGTAAAAATAGCATTTTTGCAATAAGCAGATTTCATTATGTAATAAAACA
>JAOXYH010074408.1:0-10905 GCA_028566455.1 Botula fusca
GCTTCAAGAATTTATCTGATATTACAGCTTTTTACGTTAAAAGAGGATGAAAACCATGAATAAAGTTATTAAAATGTGTATTTTTACAAGAAATTAAACAAATAATAACATTTTTTCCTTAAAAATACAATGTAAATCCTATATATAAGTCAACAGATTTGAAGATTAGCTGGTTAAACTGTAATTTTTAAGTGTATTTCTTACATTTCTCTTCATTTTCCTTACAGTCAATACTCAATTTTCCTTACATTTCACAAAGAAAAAATAATAAAAACAGGACTAATCATGTGACAAAATGACAAGAAAATTGACAACCCAAAGCAATAGTGACTATATCTCACATGTTATAACACTGACATAAGATAATAATGTGTTAGACAGAAAAACTATCAAATCAATTAACACCTGACAGGTAACAATAGTTACAGGTATATCAACTTAAAGGGAAACAACTCTAAAATCCAATCAGAGTTACTTCCCTTTGAACACAAAATTGAAATTTACCTTCATCATCAGCCCAACCAACTTGTTTCCGCTTCATTGTGCTGGTTTGAATGACAGCTTTTCTCTGTGCATCAACTTCTTGTATGTGAGCTGTGGACATTTCTTTTGAGTTGGCTCTGATTGTCATTTTTGGAGGCTCGTTTATGACACTGGAGAATTTGGTAGCTTTTTCTATGACTGTCCTTGTGTCTTTTGGCCCAGCAGGTGATGCTGTACTACGAAGACCAGCTTTCAATGGTGAAAACTCTGGTGGTGACATGGAAAGTGGTTCTGATTCTACATACTCAGTTCTTACTTCTTTTACTGTTTCCTTGACAACAAAACCATCAGGGAAGTCTTCCAGAGTACTACTAAGGCTGACCTGGTTGGAGTTGTCTAAATCATTAGAATGCATACTGGATGCCATGTCTTCAAATGCCGAGTCTGTTGTAGACCCTGGACTCTGGATTGTCGTGGTGTTGTAGGACAGGAGTTGTATTTCATGATCACCATCATCAGTAGACATTGGTAATGCTCCTGTATTCCCATCACCTTCAGACAAATACAACAGACTTAGTTATACATTGTAATCACCTAAGCTACTAACATCAACAGAAAAAAAGTTTCAGCACATTAAATGTCTAAATTTTCTATTTTTTTTTCTATATTAAATGTCAGCTAGAGGTAGTGTGAGCCATAACTTACATCTAAATAAACCTTCAGCAATTCATGACAAAAAAAAGAACAAACAAAAATCCAAGTATGTATAAAAGATCTTAAACGATATGAAATGGCGTTCAATACCTTCAAGAATCCCTGAAAGTTAAATCCATTGAGTACAAGGACAAGTGAAGTTAAGGATGACAGACAGAATGTCAGACCGACATACTAAATACTCTGTCCTCTTGCTATCTGTAGTGGGGTATAATTGATACCTGTTGGAGTTACAGCGAAGTGTTATTTACTGTTCATTTTTAGACCTTGCTGCAATACATTACAAATGTATTTTTTTTGGTGCAATCACTTAACTGGTGTAACTTGAATTTACAACTGCTATAAAGCTATAAAGTTTGTCGGTAGCATGCTTTAGAGGGAATAATTCCCAATACACAGCAACTTCCTCTTATACCAAAATTAACCATAATGTAACACCTCCCGTCAGTGATCATTACTTCAGAAACCATGATCCTTACAATAAAGTCAATCTAAAAATATAGTGATATGTATTGCTTGTATGTATGTTTCATGATTGATTATGCATGCATTTAACAAAGACAGGGACATTAATTATGATGTAACAGCTTGTGTTACAAATCTTTCCATTTTTTAACTGTAAAATGATGATAAATCTGAGATATATTATTTTCTCCTACCTGGTGTAAATATTGCATTGGCATATCATTCTGAAAGACAGTCTCTACAGATTACTGCCTGACTAATAAATCTCCTATCTGTTGTAGATACTGGCTTGTAAAATCATTGTTCAACTAACTACACTCCTACCAGGCATAAGTACTGCCTAAACCATGAATTATTGTCTAACTAAATACACTCCCACATGTGTAGGTACTGCCTCAACCCATCGTTGTCTAACTAAATACACTCCTACATGGTGTAGACACTGCCTCAACACATCATTGTCTAACTAAATACACTCCTACCTGTGTAGGTATTGCTCAACACATTAGTGTCTAACTAAATACACTCCTACCTGGTGTAAACATTGCCTCAACACATTGCTGTCTCACTAAACACACTCTTAAAAGGTGTAAATACTGCCTCAACACATTACTGTCTTATTAAACACACTCCTACCTGGTGTATAACTGCTTCAACACATTATTGTCCAACTAAAAACACTCCTACCTGATGTAAACACCAGGTCAACACATGACTGTCTCACTAAACACACTCCTACCTGGTATAGACACTGCCTCAACACATTATTGTCTAACTAAATACACTCCTACCTGGTATAGACAGTGCCTCAACGCAATAGTGTCTAACTAAATGCACTCCTACATGGTGTAAACACTGCCTCAACACATTACTGTCTCACTAAACACACTCCTACCCAGTGTAAACACTGCCTCAACACATTACTGTCTAACTACATGTTAATACACTCCTTCGTGGTGTGAACACTACCTCAACATATTACTGTCTAACTAAATACACTCCTACCTGGTATAGATACTGCCTCAACACATCACTGTCTAACTAAATTCATTCCTACATGGTGTAGATACTGCCTCAACACATCATTGTCTAACTAAATTCATTCCTACATGGTGTAGATACTATCTCGTTACAATACTTTCTTACTAAATTCAATTCTTTCTGGTGTAAATGCTTTCTTAACCCATTATTTCCTGAAAAATACACTCTTACCTGGTGTAAATACTGCCTCAAACTCAATTTTATCTTGGTCATCCTCTGACAGATCAGAATCTGCCTCTTCCTCTAGCTCTTTGGTCTTGGCCTCCAGTTGCAAGTCATTCAAATACACATCCATTTCTGTTTTTGTTGGAATTGTTTCTTCCATAGCTGTAATAGGAGGTGGACTTTTGTTAATTCCAAAAAATTCTGCTCGTAATTCAGCTACTTTTTGACTGTGAGGGGAGATAACTTCTTCCCTAGAGGTTGGAGCCTCACTTTGAACTTGAGATGAAGATTGTATTTCAACAATTTCTTCTTCAATCTCAGTGTCTTCCATCATCAATGTTTCCGTTTTCTGTTGAATGTCAATGTTAGGTTGTCGTACTTCAATTTTTCTTGACAACACTGGTGTAGGTGGTGGTATATCTGGTAAGAAGGGTGGGGCACTCTCTGGTAAAGGTGGAGGCACAGATTCCACTGAGGTAAGAGAGGTTAGCGATATAGTGTCTGCTATAGAATCTGGAAGACTTTTCTCTGTATGAGTTATAATAATTTCACGTGCATCTAAATCATCACAAATCAAACTGTCTGAAATATTTTCCTGAGAATCGTCCTGTATTTTATCTACACTAGGTTGTCCCAACACTTTACTGTTGTCTAACAACTTATCCTGATTGTTCTTTTTCAAAATACCTTTAATGTTTGTGTCACTCGGATATTCCTCTACAAACACAACATTATTTTCTCCGATCTGATCAGTATTATTATCCAAGTTTTCAGCCGATGGTATTTCTTCAGGATTTATGATTTCCACTTGTTTGAATGTATATGTCCCAGTCTCTATGATATCTGATTTTTGATGTGTAAAGTCTTCCTGTCCTGTAACCTGAGTGTCCTCTATCACAATACCATCAGAAATATCCTTGTCCTGTGATGCAATTTCTAAATTATCAGTATGATCAGAAATAACCTCAGTTTTCTCAGGGACTGATGGCTGTGGGGCAATGTCTTTCTTTTTTCTTGGAGGTCGGTTGGGTTTAACAGTTATACCCCTCTCTGTACTGGTTACATCTTTAGATGTGTGTGATTGTTGTGGAGGTTCTGGTTGTGACTCATGTGATGATGTTACTGTTGAGACAATTAGAGACTCCTCAATTACTTGTTGAGGTTCTCTTGGCGTACTCACTGGTGACACAAATGAAGGCTCCACAAATTCTTGAGATTGCTCTGTTGCTTTTAAAGCAGGTTCTACCTGATGCTCAACTTGCAAAGATTCCCTTGGTGATCTGGTATCATGTGAAGAATCGACAGGTGTTGGAGATTCAGTATCAGGAGATTCTGGCCTTTCCTGATGTGATTTAACTGTTGGTGGTTGAGGAGCTGGAGATTTAGAACGCTCGTGAGAAGTGACAGATTTTGTACGTTCAGGAGATATGGCAGGTTTTGAACGTTCAGGAGACGTTGCTGATCTCTGTGCTGGGGGTAAAGGTGCTCGAGTTTTCTTTACCGATTCATTTCTCAGTGGTGCGTCCGATTTCACTGGTTTTGGAATCTGACTTTCACCGTTTTTCAGTGATCGCCTTTGAAGTCGTTCTTGCCGTGTTTTAGGCTCACTGTCAAATGAATGATCGAATGTATAGGATCCTCTTTTTGATTTTCTTTCCTTAAAATCAGAATCGTCTTTTTCGATTACATAGCTTCTTCTTTTAGATACATACTCTTTATCTGCGGAACTTTTGGAACGTCTTGGAAATCTACTCTTTTCTTTTTGTTCTTCTTCCTCTTTTTCCTTTTTGCGGGCTAAATAATCTGATGGATTTCTCTGCAAAGATAAAATCATTCAAATTAGAAAAAAAATATCCATAAGGTCTTTGCGGCAGTTTTGGGTAACTATATATAAGTTTATAAAATGTTGGTGAACTATACATCTCTGGTACAACCTACAATGAAAAATACATGTAAACTAAAAAAGTTCCTCTAAAATTATAATACCAACAAAAAACAATATAGTGCAAAAAGCAAGAAATACTTCACCTAATATTTCACTCGTACATGTATCCCAATATTGAACAGGAAGTATATGGGGAAAACGTCAATTAGACAGTCCCATCACAAAAAGTAGAATATGTATTCCTTGACCATTTGATCCATGTTTAATACAAGTACTTATAACAAGTTGATCTTAATTCTTCACAAAGTCAAATATAATACCAGTAAAAGTGTGCCATAGAGATTAATACCATAATCGTCCACATAATCTGTGTACCTCAGCCATGTAATATAGTCCTATCCTTTCACTGAGAGTGCCCAAAATATCCCACTCTATTTTTATTGTCTCCAATTTGAAACAAAACAAAGTAGTACATGATTTTTTTTTTTTTAATTATAATTTTAAAAGATCAAAACAACAATATATGTTGTCCTATGTATAAATGACAGATTGGAGAACATCAAAAGGTTTATGTTTCTGTGATCTTGTTTATTTTGTATTTATTTGCATTATAGTTCAACAGCGGACCACAGCTTACAAATTGGGTACGAACTCCTTTATTTTTAGAATTCAGAGTTGCAGTCTACATACAACTACCTTTTTTCATTTAAAACACAGATTGCTTTGTTGGTGAATTTGACAATTTAAGTCAAAATAAATAAAAATACAGATATAATGCTACAATTCACCTACATATTATTTACAAAGGGGAACTAACTCAATCAATCATATTACTTTCCACTTGTCAATTATATAATGAATTAGGCTAGACAGAAAATTTTATTTCAAATCAATCAATTTCATAATATAATGTTATATTAATAATCTATCTTTCATTATGTAATATGATGACCCCACTGTGGTCAAAAAAGACAAAAAAAAACTTTGTGAGGAGTCAAAAGAATTTAACCAAACACTATTTCCAAACAGAAATTTTTGGCCTTAACTATGAAATGCTTTCCACAAACAAACTGGTTATCAGGTTTGCTTGTATATATCATGCACAAGTTATATGGTACAGCATGTTTAATCATATTTTGGAAATTTGCAGAACATTCTTGAAGTATGTTTTCGAACCCTTAACTACTAGAAAAAATATCCATAGAATAATGAAAAGTTACATTTTCTGTATCCTTCTGTAACCCCCCAAAAACAAAACTGATTGCTCCTAAGTGACAAGATATTCTTGCATGTGATTCTTAAAGCAACAAAAATGCCACTTGCTTTATATACAGTAAGACCTAAGTATCTGTATCAGGTCAACCAAAAAACCTTAAACACAAAAGCAAAAGTAAAAATCTATATAAGAATGCACATACCTGAACTAAAGGTGAAATATCTACCTGCCCCACCTGAATTGGGTGGAATCCAGGTGATAAAAATTGACTTATTGATTTTAAACCTTGTCAACAACAGGGTACTTCAATTTCTGTTTCTATGGATTACAAAAATGTAATACTTATCTTTATCTAAAATTATGAATAAAATTCAGGTGTACCATATATTGAACTAAACATAGAGTTCACCAGAAAATATTTGAAAACTTCCACTTTGGTAAGGAGAAAAACGAAAAAAAAATCAATTTTAAGTGTTGAATTTTAGATTACTCAGCAAAAGATATCTTTAACTCAGTTTCGGCTCCGTAATGGGACTATTGATACCAAAAAAATAGGTACTTATAAATAATGGTTACCCTATATGGCCTGCTATCAGTGTCTGTATTAAATACAGCACTGCACTTTGCTAAGTCTATTATTTGAAAATATTTTGCAAAATTTAGAACAAAGATGATGTTGATTCCAAAATTCTGTAAACAAACTCATCGGATCTTTTTCATGCTTTAGAAGTGGAATTTTCATAAGATTTTTTTAAACTTGCAAATGAGCAGTAGTTCAAATATGGAAATGAAAAGCAGCTATCTTCCCTTTCTGTGAAATTTAAAAATTTTTCACAAGTATTCTGTAAGTTAGCATGGGGACTTGTTGGAATTAATTTTTATTTAAAAAAAAAATGCTGTTTTTTTTCTGACCAGAATTCTGTGTAATCTGTTTATTAAAATTTTTGTCAGTGCATTTTACATTATTTGTTTATTATTTTTTGACCGGAAATGTCTATTTAAATCCTGTCTCATGAAAATCAAGTGTGGGTACCCATGTTTTAAATTTTGTACTAAAATCCAGGCAAAATTTACAGAAATCTGTAACAACCTTTAATGTTAACCTATCTTCAATACATAAACTTCGAAGACCAATAGTTATTATAACCTAAATATTTTAGGTTCGTTATATAACACTCATCCACTAGTCCGAGTATTTATGGACCAATATGTACTAGTTAGTCACCAAATAGATGGTGTCGTGACATGGTAAGTCTGTAACAAGTCACCAAATAGATGGTGTCGTGACATGATAAGTCTGTACCACCTGTAGTCCTCAATGTTTGATCATTCTCAGTAGAAATGTTATATCTTAATACTAATGTATACCCAAATATGACGATAAGTTTCATCTTTATACACAAATAAATATTTGGCCCTTATAAAGTTTCATTTTATTGATAAAAGGAAGCAATCTCTTTTGTACATTTCTTCAGTGTAAGAATTTTGACAAAAGATCAAAGATACTGAAGATCAATGTGTATTCATAATTTGTATAAAAACTATGTAAATGTATATAAGTACAAAAGTAAACAAAAGGCCAAAAATTATGAATTAGAAAGAAAGGAATATGGAGAATTGGTAATTTTTCATGAAACTAAATCCAAAATGAACTCTGAAAACACCAAATGCAAAGCAAAGGATCAGTGCTTTTATTGCTGTTCTTTATCTCCCAGTCACAGTGAGGTCATCAACAATAAGCAAGCCCACATCTCACTGTAATTTCAAGGTGGAACCTGCCTATAATTTGAGCAATTCTGTGTTATGTAATAGTCAAAATAACCCACCATTTGTTCTAAACTAAGAAAGTCTTTCATTTCAATATATTCCTTTATCAATGGAAATAAACAACCTTAAAATGTTGTAAAGGTTGAAATATTATGTAATATGTCATAAATAAGCTTTTTTATATAATCTTAATAATGCAACTGAAAAAACTATAAACTGAAGAAAATTGACTATCTGCCATACATTTGTCACAATATGGGTTATTAAATGATACTCTTGGTTCAACTTCATTTTGTACAGAAAATGTTTCTTTTTTGAGAAATAAAGGTTTTAGTAAGTTTCTCAATTATAATGCAGTGGACATTGTCTCTTTGTAAAACTGAAGTTGTTCCACCTTTGGAAGGTGCCAAGATGGCCAATCAGTATAGCTGATGATCACTGCTTCAATCGCTCTGTATATACAACCAAATATTTAGAGAAATATTTGAGAAGGAATTATGTTTCTATTATCTGAAGCATCATCATTTTAGAGCTTTCCAACTCATACAAAACTTACTGAAGTTCTATGAATATCCAAAATATCCTCAACAGAACACTATCTACCATAGACTAGCTACAAAACTACCAAAATCATTTCCAACTCACCATGGTGTAGGCAGAGTTAGCAATAAAATAGTCTGACCAAACCATAATAAAGTCCAAAATAGACTGAATGGCTAGCTCTGACCATCAGATATGGTCATCAATCACACAATTAATTACCTGTAATTAACGGACCACTGTGATTGATCATGTCTCCTGTGTCTTACTATTTTGTTTTCAGACAACAAGGATGGAAAACTTATGTTCACTAACAAGACAAGTTGTTTAAAGACAAGGTACATGTTGTTTCTCATCAGAATTAGGGTTAAGATCCTCTCTCACATGATTAAAGAACTGTGACCAAAAATTTTTAGGGTACTTGCATAAGTGACTGCTAACTTGCATCCTATAAGTTTTGTTCTTTACATGTCTCCCTATCCCAACCCCCAGTCTCTGTTATTTAAGATTGATATTACACTTCTCACAATCTAAAATTTGAAAAAACAGCAATGAAATTGGTATCCAATAATAGAAGCTGAAGAAAAATGGGTCAAAGACAGAAATGGCCGGGTTGCTGAAAAATACTCTAAGTCGGTAAACAGGAAGTAGATGTCCGACAGGTGTGTGAAATCGGATCCCACGATATGGCACCCCCAATTGATGATGCATACCAAATATTAAGAGGCTACGGTTAATAGTTGCTGAGAAAAGCGTTACGAAAATGTTTTCCCCGCCTGCCCGCCAACATTCACCATAAGCCGATTTGCACGAGTGCAACCCAGCCAAAAATTCGTCAAAAGATGAATGACTAGTTGCCCACACAAGATTCGGACGTATGGACGGACACTCAGTATTAGTGTTTCCCCTTCCGCCTCGCAGCAGGGTACAATATAACACAAAGAATATTAGACAAAAACCTTTAATTATGGGCAATATAGCACTAAAAATGTCGAAAAAGGGAGATAAATCCTGTATTTATCGTGAAATAAAAACACGATGTTGCACGCTGCGTCGTGCTAAGAATACCCCCACTTGATCATTTTTGTCAACCTTGTACATGTATATAAACCTGAAAAGGGGAGATACCATACAAGTCACCATGCCAAAGCCAAATATCAAATATAAAATCATTTCATCAAGTAAAAGCTGAGAAATCTGCAATGAAAAGTTTTCATTACAGCAAACGTTAAAAATTCTAAGTCACACGGTAAACAGGAAGTAGATGTGTGAAAAACCTGGAAAGGCGAGACATGGTACAAGTCACTATGACAAAGTCATATACCAAATATAAAATCATTTCTTAAAGTAGAAGCTGAGAAATCTGTAACGAAAGTTTCATTACGACAAACATGAAAAATTCTAAGTCGCCATGGTAAACAGGAAGTAGATGTGTCAAAAACCTGGAAAGGGGAGACATGGTACAAGTCACTATGACAAAGCCATATACCAAATATAAAATCATTTCTTCAGGTATAAGCTGAGAAATCTGTGACGAAAGTGTAAACGTAAACCGGATTTTCCAAGATCAATGAAGCATGAAATCTAGGTCAAGGTGACCTATTTCTGTTGGGATGTTGACAGACTCCCTAGGATGCATCCCTATGCAAAGTTACATGACCAGGCATCAACCGGTACCTGTTGAACAAAAACTCTGATGTAAACTTTAACCTTGTGGACGCACACACGGGACGCAGACGTGGACGCGCACGCCAAGTTGACGACAATAGCCCCCCTCTACTTCGTAGAGGCGAACTAAAAACAATACAATACACTGGTGTCATACAACAACATCTGATGTTCTGACAGGGCTACAACATAGTTCCTCAGTCTGGCTATCACCTCTCTGTCACCCTTTGACATTGGTTGAAATAATATACATTGAATTCAATTGATGGTTTTTCAATTCTAATGGTGTTTAGCAATAATTCTGTACATGCTTGTAGCTAGGAAACTGAACTATCACAAAAACATGACCATTTTCACTAGACTGTGATGGCAGGGTCAAGGTCAAGTGATTGGTGCCTGACTGACATGTACAACTCAGAATGAAGGTGCTATGCACCCTTCTTCTGTAAATGGCTGTTTCTGAGTTAAGATGACTGAGTTAAGATGAGTTCAAGTGCTCTTGTCTACTCATTGTGATAACCATGCAGATTCTATAGTCACAGGTTGTCACTAAGATAAACATCCTGAATTGTCTGACATCACAATTGAAGCAATGGCTTCTTTGCTTTCACTTATAGACGCGGCTGAAAGTAAAATGTGTTTAATGGAAGAAATAGGTACATAAATGCGTTGTTGGGAAAGCCCAGATGATCTTCCACACATGACAGAAATTTTTGTGTCTTTTTGCTTGTTCTGCTGTGCTCTACTCATGAACAGACATAAAATTTCTATCACTCATGGAAGACCACCAAGTCTTTCCCAAGAATATATATGTAAGAACCTATTTTCTTATACTGCCACCTTTTGGAACAAGCTCACTACTGTAAATTCAGAAATTAATGCGTGCATTTATTATTGCGATTCCTTGACAACTGTCCAAATGTGCGTTTTATTTATTTCGACTTCAGTCAATGTTGTAATA
>JAOXYH010074519.1:0-17696 GCA_028566455.1 Botula fusca
TCCGCATAAATGTATTTACTGAATAAATCAACCATAGTGCATATGTATTTATTTCCTGTATTTGAAATAGGAATTGGACCATAAATGTCTATTTGGACAACTTGAAAAGATGAGTCCGGAGCCCTGTAAGCCGTTATTTCAGCATTTGTATTGACTTTTGTGATTTTGCGTCGTTGGCAATCCTCGCAGCTTTTAATGTAGTCTGTCACTTTTTGTGCAAGTTTCGGGAAGAAATATTTTTCTTTAATCATATCAATGGTATGTTGTCTTCCACCGTGTCCGCCGATAACGGAGTCGTGAAACATCGAAATGACGGTTTTCTCTGCTATTTGCGGAAGGACCAGCTGATAGTTTTTCATGTCCTTGGTTCGTTTAGATTTTGCCACGCAACAACCGAATAGCATATTATCAATTAGCACATAGTCTGATACTTCAAGCAGTAATTTTCTAGCCTCTTTTTGTGACTTCGGCAGTGTCTCTTTGTCCAAATATTTGATGAATTTCGCACAAAACTCGTCATTTGCCCGTAATTGTTTCAAACTCGCCGGACTGAAATCGGACGTCTCGAACAACTCGATTGCTTTTACATGGCGTTGTACATTCGTGTCCGTTTCACCATCTGAAATTACGGTGTCCATAGGCTCTGATTCGCTCACGGATTGTGTAACGCTAGTTCTCGGCTGTTCATGATTTAGTAATAAACTTGAACTTTTGTCACTGCCTGTTTCGTCGCTCAACTGTTCACGACTTTGTAATAGATCGGAACTTTCGGCAATTTCCGTTTCGTCTTGTTTATTTTCGTCAAAATTTGATGAAATTCCGTCCGAATGTTCCTTAGTATCGTGAAGTGAATGACACGGTTCCGTAGATGTTGCATATTTCACTTTCTTTGATGTAGTGTGCATCGGGTAAGTGTCATCTTCTGTGTCAGCGTCGTACATCTCGCTTGGATTTAAATCAATTTTACCGAATATATTTGGACGGACAAAACCAGGTGTACGAGTACAAATATTATTTACTTCGTCAATGTCACTTGAATCGGTGTGGAGTGTTTTCGGGAATTGTAATCCGCCTTCGACTTTAATGTTTCCAACATCTTCGTTTTTGTACGGAAAGAATGGGTCTTCGATGTCGGGACTTGAGAATTCATCGTCAGCTCTTTGAATTCGGGATAATGCGTCCGGTACTTGCATATCTCTAGCAGGTTTATATCGAATCTCAAAATTGTATTCCTGCAATATGGCGATCCAACGTTCGTAAATGGCGCCCTTTAACTTTTTCTCGAACAGAGGTTTCAGTGCCTGATGATCGCATTCCACGATGAAGTGACGTCCACGCAAGTAAAAAGAACAGTCCAATATGGCCGTCACCATTCCAAGTAACTCGAGTTTCGTCGGGCCATAAGATCGCTGCCAACGACTAAGAGATTTTGAGCCGTAACGGATAACTCTGCGTGATTCTGTATTTGTTTCATCTTTTTGGTATTGATATAGCACAAAACCAATTCCTTTGGATGAAGTATCTACACCCAAATAAAACTGAAGATCATATTTTGGAAAAGCCAAAATGGGAGATGAAATGAGTAACGATTTCAGATTTTCAAAGGCGGTTTCTTGCTCTACTGTCCAACGGAAACGCACATTTTTGCGAAGTAGTCTTGTAAGTGGTTCGATTGTTGCACTGAAATTTTCTATGTATTTCTTAAACCAGTTAAACAGGCCAATGACACGACGAAATTCACGAACTGATTTTGGCGGCGGCAAGTCTTTGATTGCGGTAATGCGTTCTGGAGGTGGTTGTATTCCTTGTTTTGAAATTAAATGTCCTAAAAAGATGCATGAATCACGAGCAAACATACATTTCTTTGGGCCTAATTTGAGGCCAGCCTCCCGCAACCTATTGAAAACTGTGTTTATGTCTTCGATATGCTGATCGAATGTATTCGATGTAATAAGGACGTCATCTAAATAGCAGAGACATATTCTAAAAGTAAGGCCATGTAGTACCTTATCCATCAGTAACTGAAATGACGCTGGAGATGAGCTCAGACCCATCGGTAACCGCAAAAATTTAAAGGTTCCGAAGCAAGTTGTGAACGCTGTAAGCCGTTGACTATCTGGATGAATTGGAAGTTGAAAAAATCCGGAAGACATATCGATAGAAGTTAAAAAATTAGGGTTTTTGTCTGAAAACGATTCCGTAAGATCTTGCAAATCCGGAATGGAATAACAGAAATCCTGTATTTGGCTATTTAGGTAACGAAAGTCGCAACAGAAGCGGTACTGCGAAATGTTAGTGCTCTTTTGGTCGTTCGAATTTTTCTTTGGCTTACTCCGCTTTGATACCAATACAACCGGGCTAGTGATGGGCACACTCTCAGATTCATGAACTGGAGCTATAATGCATTGGCGCATGAGTTCATCTAACTGATCTCGCAACGCTTCCTTTTTTTCTGGGGGTAGTCTATGCGGCTTTTGATATTTCGGCTGATAGCCTGATTTTAGACAAATCATTACAAACAGAAGAACTTTGAAAAGGGTATTTGCTGTTTCAGAATCAAGTGTATTTATAGATAATTAGTTATTACTCCTTAAAATAATCTTTAGTTTCTGATTGGATTTAGGGCGGCGGATATTTTTCTTTTTATTGTTATTTGTGATTGGAGATAATTATTTCAAGACTTATTTTCATTTACCATCATATTGATCAAATTTCTTAATTTAGAGCAAGAATATCCCATGCGACCATATCTATAAATAATAATTCCAAACGGTAGTCTGTCAACGTTGAACAAATAACTAGAGGTAATATAAAAAAGAAGTGATATGAGGTAAATGCCAAAACAACCACCAACTCACCGTCATAAAATTTGTTTTAAACGACTAGAGATCAGTGTGCAAACTTCAATGAATGGTGAGAAAACTCACTAGAAGGCCCCCAATAAAAATGCTTACACATGGCTAATACAATCCAACATCAGAATTACCTGAAAAAAAAGAATGTATTCATGTGTTTAAGGAAATGGAATACTTCTATCTTCATTTTTTTCAGTTATTATTTTGGTATGCATTATGAAGATCGGAACACGAGAAGGAGGTTGGCGTTTACGCAAGTAATGTGCAAATATCCTTTTATCTAGCTCAGCTAAGCGTCGCTAGGTAAACTCAATTTGCGCCAGTAAAATCTACGATTCACGCCCTAATACAGTTGCCTCTAAACACATGGGTGTCTTATATTGGAGTTTGGTGTCGCAAAATGTACTGGCTACGTTGAGAGTTACCGATTGAGGTTTTTGTATTAATGTCAAGAACCTCCGGGCCTCTAGATCCCCAAAATGTGTCTTATTTGTCTTATTTGGAGCGAATTTCCATTAGTAACGTTACGGCAAATATCTTGTACGTTATTTGTTGCGACGTCGCGAAAAATAACGTTTTGAAGGCCTCACTGTGACTTTGAGATGAAGAACAGCAATAAAAGCTATGTTCCTTTGCTTTAGGTTTTGTCAAGTGCGTGTGGGGATTTTGTATCATGAATTTATACACCATATGTCCCTTCTTTTCTGCTATTACAATAGCGACGTTATTACCTCCCCAATCGGATCACACTCGGATCTTTCCGTCGACATCCCTGTTACAACTGTATTGTATCAATCTGAACACGCTCTGCTTTTTCCGTCGTAGGTCGTAAAAAGACCTCGGAGGTAGTTGTATGGATATATGTATCCAAAATGTTTAGAAGTTACACAGCAACATGATTTCACTGCAAGGTAGGGGAACTTGGGGTAAGTCTCCAGGGGGGGGGGGTCCAAATGGAGGTAACTCGCCACGTCGTGACATTTTGACTTAAAATATAATTTGGGTACCTTCCCTTTGTACGACATATTTTCAGTTTGCAACGTCACAAGGTCAAGCGTTGAAGTCAACGAGTAACAGGGTACATAATTCCTTTGTTTTAAGTTTATGAGGTAAGTTCATTGTGACTTTGATGAAAAATAGTAAGGATGAAAATAACAGAATAGACCAGTCGTTTTAACATAACAGTGGTTTTAAACTGTCAATTTACTTGTTAATATTACTTATAAAATTTATTAGTCTATTTACAGTGGTAATGATGTATGTGCAATATTGTTAGATGTATCGAAAGCTTTCCATAAAATGAGATCATGAGGCATGAAGGGTTAATTTTAAAACTTAAACAATTTGGTGTATGTGGCAGTGTATTAAAATGGTTCACTGAATATTTGACAAATAGGTCTCAAAAAAGTTGTTATAAATGGTAAAACTTCTAGTACAAAATTCATCAGTGCTGGTGTACCGGAAAGGTCCATATTGGGTCCCTTATTTTTCTAATTTACATGAATAATATAAATGTGATATTAAATAAATTATTCGCTGATGATACTGCATTGCTGAGACCAATTGTTAATGATCAAGATATGCATGTATTAAATGAAGATCTTGAAAATCTTGCCGTTTAGTTTAAGAAATGGTATGGTTATGTCAAAGTTTTGTGATTAGCTAAGTTTGTCAAGACCTACTACTCCTAGGTCCGTTTTATTTGACTTGCACCAGCAGCAGTTTATCTCGTATCTATGACCTTGACCCCCTAGGTCATGCTTCAGCGACTTTGGAATTATTTATGGTATGGTTATGTCAAGTTTTGTGATTAGCTGAGTTTATCAAGACTTACTACTCTAAGTCCATTGTATTTGATTTGTATTTGCACCAGATACAGTTCATCTCAAATCCAAGACGATTTTATGACCTTGACCCCTAGGTCATACTTCTGCGACTGCATTTATTGACATTGCCAGAGAGCAGGCGAGACATACATTTGTGTCAACAGTTAATTAGTCTCTCAGGCTGGACTTGGTATACTCAGTTGCGCTCACGAGTTTAAATATTGTGCGAATAAGTTCAAACTCTTGCTTACATGTAATTAACTTTATTTTCAGTGGCATGAAAGGGGCTCCGTACTCCGAGCGCGGGACGTTTATAACTATTTGAAGTCGCGCGCTATAGTTTAAATGAAGATTAAAGACATCAATATAAATTTTGTGGTCCAGACGACTGTGGAATGACCTTCTTCAGTGATGTTCCGGGTTAGCAATAGTAAGGATATTTAAACTCGTTCGTACGAGTTGTAAAGTTGAGAATACTATTTTTTTTTCAGGGTACCAAAAAGCTCCGTAATACGTATTCTTGTTTGCATCATAACCAACAGTGCGCTCGAATTACAAATTTTGCGTATCATGTTTTGAATTATATGCGGAGAAGTTTTCAGAGACGTATGTATAGGTAACAATGGGGCGAATCCACAGGCACTTGTTTCTATCAATGGGGGCTCGACTATCAATGGGAACCCCGAAAAAAAAAGAAGGTAGCTAACGAACCGGGTCTATGTCACTGGAAAAACTGCCTTTATTTTCAATTTTTCATGCCCACTTCTCATTGTACAATACATCACTCGATCGCTAAATGATTTTTCTTTTCAAGTAAACACAACTTACATGCATTGAAACATCCCCTACTCTGTCCTTGACCGTTTCTTTCCACTTGAATTGGCTGTGTCAATGGCCATTGTTTGCTTTTTGTATTGACTTCCGGTACGGGCAGAATGTCCAAATTTGAAAATATTATCGATATGCTTAGAAAAATTATATTATATTCGGTTATCAACAACATAAAAATAGTATTTTTTTCAAGTGTTTATTGAATCCAGATATACCTAGATATGAAAGAGAAACTAAAGTCATTGATATTAAAAAGGTCAAGGTTGACATTCTGAATTCCTCTAGGGTTTTCTTTAGATGCAAGATAATGCAAGAAAAATATTTTATTTTGGAGGGAAATTACAAATAGGCAAAAAATGAGTCAAACTGACTTTCCAATAGCATTTTGGTAATATATAAATTGAGGAATATTAATATTTGAAACTTAAGGAGCAAAAATTTGACTAAAAATATATTTTGGTTAGCCTGAAAACAGAAAATAACCTGATTATAGGAATCTTTTAGTGTGTCAACAAATAATGTGAGAAAAAAAGCTGCAAAGTACATGTATTTACCAAACTTTCTGATTTTTCAAGGAAAGCAAAATCATAGCAAATGTAAAATCAAAGGTTACTTCCATGAGAAATATATATAAACTCTCAAATAAAGAAAACAACAACAAAACATGAACATGAAAGCTGGGACTAATAATAATAGTCCCAGATGAAAGACAAAAGCTGGAAAAGTGTAGGGTTTTTTTTTGTTTTTGTTGGGGGGGTACATTTGTAACTACTAAGCTTTTACATTGTATAATTATTTTGGATAAAAATGACTTGTTCATTTATTAATCATAAATGCAGTGAAAAATGTTTACAAGGAGGGGTGGGATATGGAATTAGAAAAAAGCAACATTCATTTGAAGGGGAAATTAAAAGTCATAATCTGGACAATTCTTGAGGACACAGCTACAATAGAAAATAAAAAAAAATCAAAATAAAGATTTGGTGCACACGTACACCAAAGAAAGTTTCTCTGATATCACAGATTACTTTCATAATATCAAATGTTGTTGCTCCAAAGTTACCAAACTGCACATAAACAAACATAACCATGATGCAAGGCCCAGGAAAATTTCTTGATATAAAAATTAGATGTTGTTGCACACATGCATATATTGCATTCATTTACTTATTGCCATATTAAAACAGTACATCATACAATACTTGAGTATAGAAGACAGTTATACCCACACAAACAGCCTCTTTCCAAGCAGATAGCCAATATGTTGCAAAGTCCCTAGAGAAAGGTTCAGTTCCTGAAACTGCATAGAGTCTCACTGCTTTTTGTCTCGCCTGCAATGAATGTCATGGAAGGCAATACATATGTATTGCTTTGTGGGTGGTGTCATCAATGAAGTGTCATGATTAATATGAAAAAGAACGGATATGGAGAAGTCCATTTCTGAGTAACAGACGTCACTGATATTTGGTATGTGCTTTCGTCCTGAGGTGTACATGTCAGTCAGGTACATGTACCTGTCACCTGACCTTGACCCCATTTTCATGCTTCATTGACCATGTTAAGTTTCCACTTTTAAATGCATTTCTTAGTAACAGGGAGGGGTAGGCCACTAATATTTGGTATGTGTCTTTGTTCTGAGGTGTACATTTCAGTCAGGTATCTGACACCTGACCTTGACCTCATTTTCATCCTTCATTGACCATGTTAAGTTTTCACTTTTGAAATGCATTTCTTAGTAACAGGTAGTGGTAGGCCACTGATATTTGGTATGTGTCTTTGTTCTGTTGTGTACATGTCAGTCAGGTACCTGACACCCTGACCTTGACCTCATTTTAATGCTTCATTGACCATGTTAAGTTTTTACTTTTAAATGCATTTCTTAGTAACAGGGAGGTAGGCCACTGATATTTGGTATTTCTTTGTTCTGAGGTGTACATGTCACCTGACCTTCACCTCATTTTCATGCTACAATACTAAGTAACAGCACAAAGCATAGTTCATGAAAAAGTTTTTCAGTTCTTTCCATTTTGATTTCAGGCTAGCTGAACATCTTGTTATTGACAATCACAGTAATACCTCTGTTGAGATGATTTGTAAGACAGCTATGCCAACATCAGAAGGGTCCAGTAATTCTAACAACAGAAACCCCAAAATATGCCAAATGATACTTGAAATGTTCCCTAATATGATGAAGTCTTATGTCAAGTGCAAAGTAACAGGAAAGACATTGCAAAGTTTTAAATGTGCAATAGTAGATTTGAAATCAAACAATATCCCAGGACTTCAATTTGCAAATATTGACAAAGTAAAACCATTTGATTGGTTCATCATGGAAAAGTCTGAACAAAAAATAGCCTTTGGTCATTTTTTCAATGAAACATTCAATAATAACAAAACTATAATGGAACTGTGTTATACACGAGATGGTCAGATTTCAGTTACAGTTGCTGGCTTTCCCGTCAACCTTTCTGAATATTATATACCATCTACAGTTGATATTACTTCTCTTCATGCTGTCTTCCGCTGTACAAAACTTATAAAACTTTGTCATGGATATGAAGTTAAAACAAGAGCAGAAACATGTAAATTTTCATCCAGTTCTGCATGTAGTAGTGAAATTTGTAAATTAGATGACGCAAAGACCATCAATATTATTAGGAGCAATTCTTGTTGCCGTTTCTTACCGTTGAGGTGTTCTATCTGCAAAAAATGTGCACAGTTCATACAGAATAGGAAACAGACACTGCTGAAATCTGAGAACAAAGAAAACATTAAGCCTGAATATTCTAATCTTTCAAAAGAAGAAATAATGCAGAAATTAACTATGTTGGCTCCTAATTTACATGAAAATCAATTATCACTGATACATTCCCAAATAATTTCATCAAACATTAAGAATAAGAAGAATATGAGATGGGAAAAAGATATCATCTGTATGTCCCTAGTTTTATACAACCGGAATCCAGCAGCATATGCAGACCTGAGAGAAAATCACTGGCTCAATTTACCATCTGAACAAATGGTAAAATTATATAAAAATGCTGTCCAACAGGGACCAGGAATTATTCCTAATATGATGCTGTGGATGTTCAATGAGGGTAAACGACAAATAAGTTTACCAGAGGGTTTTTATGGCGGCATAATACTTGATGAGATGGCCATTCAAGAGGACATCCAGCTTGTTCATACAAGAGAAAGTCCTCAACTAATAGGATTATCTGACAGTGGTGAAGATATCAAACTAATGCAAACATTAAATGATGGTAAAGTTCATTCTCAACTTGCTAATCATGTCCAGCAATACGTTTTTAACGGGTTTACTGGCTTTAGATGGCCTTTCGCAAATTTTCCTAATGTTCAGGCTTCCCCAGGAGATATATTTGTCACAACTTGGATGTGTATTGATGAACTCTATAGGTGGGGATTCAAACCAGTATACTGTTGTATGGACGGTTCAGCTAACAATAGGTCATTTCTAAAAATGCATTTCCCAAAAGAGGATCCCTTAAAGAGCAACATGGTTGCTAGGTGTTTTAAACATCCGGATAGAAAGATAGTGTTTTTCATGGACCCATGTCACCTCATTAAAAAAATCAGGAACAGTATCTTAAGCAGTGGCTTTCTTGAAAGTCATCAGAGACTACTTACTGTAGATGGTACAGTTATAGTATGGAAAATGTGGATAGATGCATACAACTGGGATAGGTCAACTAACAGTTTCCCAATTCACAACAAATTGTCTGATGAGCATATTTTCCCCTCAAATTCCCAAAAAATGAGGAATAAATTGGCTTTTGATTCTCTTAACTCGGAAATGTTGAATCTAATGTCACACTATTCATCAACTTTAAATGCTGCTGGTCAAGAGGAAATGAAAGGTGTCCTTGAATTTTTAAAGCAAACAAGCTTCATGGTTTCATTTTTCACTGACTTCAGACCTGTGAAAGATATGAACGATGACAGACTTAGATTATTTCAAGAAGCCTATAATTGGTTTAAATCGTGGGAAAGGCAAAACACTAATGAGGCAAATGAAACGCACAAGAGATATAAGTCTCTTATGACAATGGAAACAAGGGAAGACTTAGACTTCCTATTCTTTGGTTTCATGTCCCTAGTGAAAATTTGCATAACGGAACTAAAGACAGAAATTACCCCTGCCAGAATCAACAGCGACATAGTCGAAAACATTTTCTGCCAAGAGCGCTCCTTATATCATGGAGCCAACAGCAATCCAAATTATAACCAGTATAGAACTGGAATCAATAGTATTATTTTGGGACAAACTACAACATCTGGAAAATCTAATGCGGGTAGAAAAAAAGCAGAACCATTTGCTTTAGGACCTCCTCCAAAAAAACTTTTCATAAACTTACAGTGAACAAAACATTTTCAGACTCTTATTTAGAACTGACTAATAAATTGCTATGTACAGTGTTTATTTCAGGATGCAATAGATCTTTTAGTGGTATAATACTGACTATGTATTATTTGTTGCATTAATCAAGGGCTATAACTCTAATATTATAAGAGTGAAAATCTTTCAATGTAGGCTAAGATAAATTTGGTTTTATGGTAAAATGCAGCAAAAACAGCCTTTCCAAAATTAACCATGTTACGAACCAAGAAAGTTTAATTCTAGACTAAGTCACCGCCTAGATTGACTCCAAGCAATACATGAAATTTCAGCCAAATCAGTACAAGTTCAAAATAAAGATGATTACAATATCTGAACAAGTCAACCATCCAGACTTGCTTTTGGCTGCTTTGTGTGCTTTTGCTCCAGGGCTTATAAAACCAGTCACCTTCTAATAAGTGTAATTGGTAATTTTACATTTTTATAGGTATGATGTTTTACTGGTTTATCATTACCAGTTTATAATATATGTTCTTAATTGGTGTTTATTTCTATAACTCATGCCAAGTTCCGTGCAAAATATGACTAAGTTGCTCAAGTTGATTCACTAAGATGGACAGTCTCCACCAGAAACAAAACTTTGTACAAAACAATAACCAAGTCACATAGCCATCTATGATTTACACTTAGTCATCCTGACGTAGGAATAAATCTAATAAATCGTAGGAAATTAATGCAAATATGACTAAGTCACTCTACCAGTTCTGACTCAATCCTGTGATAAACTCTAGTATATATATATATATGCAAATATGACAAGTTACTGTATCAGTTCCGACTCAATTCTATGACAAACTGTAGAACATTCATGCAGATATGACTAAGTCACTATGACTTTTGACTCAATGTAATAAGCTCTAGGACATTTATGCAAAAATGTCAGTCACTTTGAGTTCTGACTCCATCATGTCATAAGCACTAGGACATTCATGCAAAAATGACTAAGTCACTCTACAAATTTAGACTTAAAAGTTGACCATTTGTTCAACTAGGACTGTTTAAAACATCATAGTCTATTGACTAAGGTATGACTAATGCAAAAAAGGATTAATCTAGACCTGGTTACCAATTTTACTAAGAATGACTAACTAAATTGACCAACCTTTGCCAAGTCTTATGTATGCCAAGTTTGTACAATCAATAACGAAGAAACCCGAAGATTAATTTCTATGATTTCCATGTACACCAGATTAAGCTGTTGCTCTCTATCAAAGCCATGTCTTTTGACAAATCAGAACCATTCAGTACCTCATTATGAACACATCTGCCAAGTTTGATTAAATTCTGTAAAGGGGTTCTCAAGATGTAAAATGTTAACAGATGACAGACACAAAGTGATGGCTAAAAATGATGGGCAGTCTAAAAGTAAAACATAAGAGAATCAATGCTATTTCCATGAGTCTGTAAAGGGGTTCTCAAGATGTAAAATGTTAACAGATGACAGACACAAAGTGATGGCTTAAAATGATGGGCAGTCTAAAACATGAGAGAATCAACGCTATTTCCATGATTCATTGCATTATTATTTTATTTGTTTATAAGAATTACTAACATGTCAAATTTGTCTTGAAGTACACCAATTAGCTGAGGCACTGCGGGCAGTACCAGTCACTGTCCTGAATGTTTTCCCACTGTGTGTCATTCATTTGCGAACATTTTCTATCAAACCATACGTCACAAATATCACAGGCTATCCATTCTTCACCATCTTTGTATGTGCTTTTACAAATAGGACAAATAGTCTCAGAATCACTGACACTGGCTGAAGAAGTTTTTTGTTTTTTTTTAGATTTGCCTATCAGCCTCTTCCTTTTTCGTTTAGATTTCTTTTTCAAGTTTACTGAATTATTTGCTAAGTCACTACCTTTTTTAGGTTCTAGGTTTTGTTCACTTGAGGTTTCCTCGCTAATTAAAGGGTCATTTGGAGAGTCATCACTTATTATAGATTTGGGATTCTTTTCAGTGACTGACTTTTCACATTCTTTTGAACAGGAGGATTTCTTGTCAACTCTTTTTCTCAACCTTTCTGATTTAGATTTTCCACATGACCTTAAGAAATCTTTTCTAAATTGGTTGTCAGCTATCCTACAGAATCTTTGAATGATATCACTAAAAAGTTCTCTTAAGCAAAGTTCTGATGTCTCTTTATTAATGAGAAGACAGTTATTAGCATTCAAATATTCAAAGTTTTGAAATAAATTTCTCCATAAATCAAATATATTAGTGTCTTGTATTAACTGAGTATGGCAATATTTTAGAAAATTTGGGCCAAGAAGATGAAATACTTTATCATTCTGGACAGAACGCCTTTTAACATCAACTGCTAAAATGAATTCGTACATTTCATCATGAATATTCACCAATCCACAAGATATATTTTGTTTACGCTTTGTTTCTGAAAGTGTTGTTTTGTATTTAGAACTGTCTTCAAGTATAGATGCGCTTGTTGTGAGAGAGTCCAACATTTGAACTTTAAGAGTAGATTTAGAGACATCAGCAAGTTTTTTCTTCTGGTAAAGATTACGTTTAGCATGGTTCATCTCATGATAACGGGATTTTGCTACACATCTACCTGCTAAATACCTTAGTTTCCCTTTCCCAGCTTCCGAAATATTTAAATCTTCATGGACATTTGTATCGTGTTCTTTTATTATATGTTCTGTGTGCTTTCTTAAAACAAGAGATTTCAGATGATCAAAAATTTTGCTACCAATCTCATATAGCACGTCATCAGGATCAGATTGAGACAAAGATTTTATTAGAATTATATAGTCATTTGAAATAGAAAACCTATAAAGTTCACTATAGTAGCTTGTCCATGTCTTAGAATCCGTAGCTTTGTCATTTACATCACCACATGTTTGATTAAATATTTTATCAACTGCTGAATATAGTTTATAGATAAAATATTTCAAAGCATCCAATTTATTTTCAAAAATAAATTTATATCTTGATGAGGACTGCTTGTCAAGAGGGGCAATTTTGTCCCCTGAGAAAAGATCAGAAATGTCTTTTAAACTTATGCCTAAATCTTCCAAGTTACAGCCATCAGAAATTTGATCATTTTGAGGAATTATATCAGTGTCATCACTCAGTAGAAAATCAATTTCTTCTATTTCATTATCACT
Organism: Botula fusca; assembly: GCA_028566455.1. NCBI lineage: Eukaryota > Metazoa > Mollusca > Bivalvia > Mytilida > Modiolidae > Botula > Botula fusca. The sequence continues at coordinate 13,058 of JAOXYH010074519.1, forward strand.
GAAATCAGATAATTCATTTTCTTCACAAAGTTCATTCTTAAATTGTCCACTATTTTCATTTCCATTACCAGCTATATCCATTATTGAAACATATTCATTTTTACAACATGAAAACTGATCATTGTCTGAAGGAACATCAATCATATTCTCATAAAATTTATATAGACTTTTGTCATGTTTCAAAACTGACTCGGGCCTAAAACCAAGAATCCGAAGACCTTTTTTCTCCCTTGCTCTGCCAATGGCAACACCTAGCTGACCTGGAGCAAAGATGAAACTTGCATCCACCTCAACTCGATCAAGTGTGAGACCTTGAGCCTTGTGTATAGTGATCGCGAATGCTAGACATAGTGGAAGTTGACGTCGTGATGCAATAATTTTTGAATCCAGAGAACTATAAACCGAAAATGTTTCTTTCTTTAAATCAACTAACAAGTCATGGTCAAACTTGACAGAAACTGTGTCACTGGACAAACAGGTCACGATACCTCTCAAACCATTTACTAGGTTCTCACTCATATTCTTTAGGAGCATCACTTTGGAACCGACTTTCAAATGGAGGTGTTTTGGGGCTGGTATGTGAGCCAATTTTGAAGCATCACCCTCATCAACTGCATTATAAACAACACTTTCACCATTCATTTCTATTAATTTACACGAGTTGTATATATCACAGTCAAAATTTCTTGCACATAACCTAATTGGATCATCTCCTGGAGGTAGTTTACGACTTAATCTTTTAATTAAGTTGTATGTGTCTGGAGGTAATTCTCCCCTGGATATGTCATTTATTGCAGTAATAAAGTCTTTCTGTTGCTGACGCATAACCTCAGAAAGTACATACTTATGGGTAAAAAGTTTTAAAAAGACAGGAGACTTAAAACAGTATTCTCCTAAATCCATCTTTAAATGGTCCGGCACAGGAGGCAGCTGAATAAAGTCCCCCACAGCTATCACTTGAATGCCTCCAAAGAGCAAGTTGCTTTTTCTGATAGTTCGACAAACATATTCTAACTGTTCAAATAGCTTTCTAGAAAGCATAGATATTTCATCTATGAATAATGCATCAGTTACTTGAATGTTATTTTTATAATTCCGATAGTTTTCATTTTTTTCAATTTTTTCCACAAGAATATCATCTGAATATCTACCGTCGCGTATCCCAGACCAGGAGTGAACAGTTTTTCCACCAATATTTAAGGAGGCTATGCCAGTTGTGGCTGTTTTTTGCACAGATCGTCCACGTTTGGCAATAGATTTTGCTATCTCCTTCAAAAGGAAACTTTTGCCTGTGCCACTTTGGCCTAATATAAGTAATGAATGTCCTTTTACGGCCTTTTCATACGCCTCTTGTTGTAATTTTGTCAAAACCATGCTTTAATCGCCACGTTTGGCCTAACTTTCACTTTCTAAATACACTTTCACTTTAGATTTCCTCTAAGCCAATCAAAAACGATTTTAAAATTTACTGCAATAATTACCGGAAGTCAATACAAAAAGCAAACAATGGCCATTGACACAGCCAATTCAAGTGGAAAGAAACGGTCAAGGACAGAGTAGGGGATGTTTCAATGCATGTAAGTTGTGTTTACTTGAAAAGAAAAATCATTTAGCGATCGAGTGATGTATTGTACAATGAGAAGTGGGCATGAAAAATTGAAATAAAGGCAGTTTTTCCAGTGACATAGACCCGGTTCGTTAGCTACCTTCTTTTTTTTTTCGGGGTTCCCATTGATAGTCGAGCCCCCATTGATAGAAACAAGTGCTTTTTTTTTCGGGGTTCCCATTGATAGTCGAGCCCCATTGATAGAAACAAGTGCCTGTGTTTTATATACTAGGACTTATGCGGATTTTGGAAATTTGCGGTATATCATCATAGAAGTTATTAATGTTCATGTTACTAAAAACAAAACATTTATTTATATTTAAGAATAACTCAGTCTTTCATTAAGTGTTTCTAAAGTAACAATTTTCAGTATTTCCATATAGAATATCTTGCAGTTCAAAGAAGAAAAACCCTGAGGAAAGACGTGAATAGGAAAAGCAAAAACCATAATGATCAGTATTTTCAAGCGTACTGACTGAAGATCAGGAACATCAGAGGAGACACATGGCACTCTAATACGGGTTATATTATCGATCGCCGGAAGTCACTCTCACTCATTCAACGTTGAATTGGCGTGCGCGTTGCACGTCAGCCCAGTCAACAAAACCACGGTGCACAGAAGAGTTTTGTCGGCAGATGTTCATTTGGAACCCATGTTATCTGGTCTTCCTTCGCCAGTGTTTTATTGATTGGAATTCTTGCAATTTTAAGGTACATAAATTATTATTAATTACAAGTACAAAATATTTCATTGCCAGATTATGAACATCTGAATATTCGCGTCATCAACTCCTAGAAATACGAGCAAACCATACAATGATACAGAGAAAAACATTGAAGAATGAAATGTCCCTAGCACCAAATATTTGTAGTTCGCATAAACTGAATATCAGTGTAAACTATCATATGATCAGTAACTGGTCTTATTGACAGATCTGCACTAAATAATGTATATGTCATTGTCAATAATGATTATACATGACGCGACGCGAAAAACGCATTGCACACGGCGCTAAACTGTCGCGTTTCCGCTGCAGGAACACTAGAGATGCATAAATGTGAATTATCATGCAGTTCTTTTTTACTTAACTATTGAGAGTCTGTGTGTCCCATGTGATCGGAAAAGTGATTTTTCGTTGTTTATTTTCTTTACCTGTATCAATCACACGAATCAAATAATATTAAATCAATTTTTAATCCTTAGTTGCAATAAAAATTATTTAATGTATAACTATGAGTAGCTTCTATTCAAAGATCATAGTAGAATTCTTTTTGTTTCCCCCAGGATGTTTTGACTGGAAATGGTTGACGGTTTCACTCAATTATTTGGTTATTTGTACGCTATTAAGTGTTCTAGCCATCGAAAGAAAACGTGATTCATCGGAGCAAATTCAAACTAATATATTTATACAATGTTATATTAAAACTTTTTTTCTCTCTCTTAGTTCTATCATTTTACAGGAAAAAAACCAGTTGTTTTCAAAAAATAAAACATCTCGGCATGTAGATCACGTCATTTTAATGACGCGCAACATGATGTTTCCGTCGCGAGGCGCCATCTTGTGTAATTAGAAACCATGCCTCAGTGTCATTCAAAACAGTTTTGTGATGTACCAGACAGGGAGAATATTACGCACGATGAATGAGTAAATTTTATTACGACTTTGCAAAATTTATGAAGTGACATTCGTGTTAACATATATTTCCTATTTATTTCGAAAATATTCAGAAAAAATAACTGAGTTACGTGGACACACAGTAATTACAAAGTAGCTGAAGTATGACCAGATTTGATATGTTTTGCTGCACGATGCCGCTTGATAACCGCAGCACCAGCTGAGACAAAATGAGGATATGTCTATGCTTAAAACTAATAAAGAGATGTTATTTTTGAGTCGCAAAAAGCTATGCTCTTTCTGCGACTCACTGCTATCCAAATTTCTTAATTTGTAAACCTAAGCACGTAAAAATCATGCGAGTGAAAAAAAAAAAGAGTTCCGGTTATTGCTACATGCCGAAATCATTCAACATCAGCTTGACTTGCTCTTTTTTTTAATAGTTTTATTTTGTGATAATTTCTATATATATATTCTTCTAATGAACGTCATTTAGGAAATGTTAAACATAACACATACTTCTGTTTACAAACATTGGGTTTATTTTGTTTACCACCGACTGTCCTGACATCCAAGAAAAAACAGTTCTTTAGTATTGCATTACATTACATTATGTATCATGAAAAGGCCGATTCTAAGATATTTTCACCAATAAATGATATTTTGCATAAGTATTATTCATTTATAAAACATTTGTGTATATGTAAAGCATTGAATCGAGTTTTATTTACGCATGTTGATACGGTTGACAGTTCGCATGAAATCATGGTGTGGATGACGTTAACTTAAGAATAAGGTTCATAAAAAACTAGGACCACTGATATTTTATTTAGAAATAAAGCATACAAACTACGACTACGATACCAGAATTTAAAAGATGTAATACTGTTGTTATATTGTATCACCATTTTATTTGCACATATCTGACAGAAAAAAAAAGATCATATAAAAACACCCGGCACCAGAGTCGGTCTCAGGGGCTCCATCTACAGAGCTGTCCGGGCGAGTCCCCACGGAGGTGGATAGGGGAATGCCCTTACGATGTGGGGAAGGCAGGTCATAATTCGGGAAGCCTGCCCGTGAACCATTGTAGACGAACTGTGTAGAGAAACGCTACGCTATATGCAGGATAAAGTTCCCTTCTATATATTTCGACAAGAGTAGGCGTCTTGGGGCCACAAAGAAGGCCCAGTCCCTACCCATCTATCCCATTTTCCAGTGACAGTCAAAACTCGTTGCCTCGATTATCCCCACCTTTTTTTTAAAACTTTTTTTGAATTGCTTAACTGGTTCTCGTCCTGAGTATAGCTGAAATATTGCTGGCTGGACGTCAAACTCCGATTTATTGATCAATCATAAAAATCCGGTGAGTAACCCAGTGAACATCCCATGCAACACAAATTTCCACATTGGTCAT
>JAOXYH010074520.1:0-10905 GCA_028566455.1 Botula fusca
TAAATAACTGGATCCTGTGGCAAAGGTAAGGTGACCATTAACACAGAGATTTGAGGCTGGACAAAGCCTAATTCCCCTGCCCATAACTTTTTATAGCCTGAGAAAACCAAGACAGTAGGGGTTGAATAATAAACAGCATAAAAAATTGGCCTTGCTGTTCTTTTAGTTAGTAGGTCTAACAGAATTACTTCCCATGTCAATGTTATAAAATGCATTGAATTACCTCCCTTACAACAGAACAGCCTCAAACCTTCCTGAGATGATTAGAAATCATTGCAACTATCCTTCCAGGAAGAATAAACAATCAATACTCATTATCTCAAACACATTTAAGCCACATTTTCCGACAACTCAGATATAATTATTTGACCCTTGACTGTATTATTCAAATGAATTAGCTGCTGATAAGTTGAATTTTTAGTTAAGTCCTGGTAAATCAGTTGGTCCCTTTCATGTCTGACATAAGTCGACTTTATTTACACCCCAAATGACAACTGACAATTTGCTACGATCCATACTGCTCTCTTGACTGGTTTAAATCTGTCTGTCTGTCCAATATGCTTTTGTGTCTTGTCATAATTTTCTAAGTAACAATAGATCATGGATCCTGTCTGGCATGCTAAGATGCATCTTGGAAAGATTTCTTTAAAGTGCAATTTTATTGATTGATATATTAAATTGGGTATAATGCCACTTTCAGCAATTTTTCAGCTAGATCATGGTGGTCAGTTTAAGTGGTTCAGTAAGCGGAATTACCTTAAGATCACATCCAGCCCAGGGCAGGTAACTGACAAACCTTACAGTGGTGATTTGAATGCACCCTTTTGGTATTTACAAAACAGGGTGTAATCTCACACCACAGAGGAGATAAGTTACAGTGATCATACATATATAGATTTAAACTGACTACCTTAACCACTGGGCCATCCGGGCCCAAAGTAACTAGTACAAATGAAATATTTAACATTTATTCTAATGATTTACCACAAAATGATGCTTACATGTTATCTTCTTCAAGATTATTCAGTTAACCAACCCATGGCTAATGTGTTGTTTGAGCAATTATATATAAATCACATATGACATCTATTTCTATCAACTAACATAAAACAATGTCATGATTCAACAGAAACAAAAACCACATTGTCCTACAATAGTTTTCTAGTTAGTTCTGTTCTTATAATTAGTTCCAAAAGTTTTTATGAGATTATTTGAATTAAGCGGTTCTATATAATTTGCCCACACTGAATCTGATGACAACTTTTATTAATAACCTTTGATTATTTAGCAAACATATTTAAATGTCAGGCAGTGTTTGAGAATCACAGGAATTATTTTTACACGACTGCCTTATTAAGGCAGTGTTTAAGAACCATATGAATTATTTTACATGGCTGCCTTAACTCTCAGTAGATGAGTACCCACATGTAATTTTCATTTGATCTTTTTAAACAATTTCTCCTGAATTATTTCTGGTCAGATTTTCATTCAATTGACTTAATTAAAGACAAAATATCTGATATGTAATTGTTAAAATTTCAAACAATTTCATGAGTTTAATATTTAAAATTTTCAGACGTCACACACTGCCACAGAAAATATAGCAAACATGATATTGGAAATTTATGCTTGCTTATTATGCTCTATCTGTATATTGTAACTTGCTTAAGGATGCTTGCTGGTCAATTTTGCACAGTTCTGTAAAATTTTTTAACTTTTCTGGACTTCATCCATTTAAATGCATTAAAAATTTTTCCACAGTAATCCCTGCTTTTCTTATATTTTCACTCCACATATAACAGAAGGTCATCTGACAAAATTTCTATTTATTTCTTCATAAATTTTCGGTGAAATAGTGACCCATACAAAATATAAGAAAAACACCAAGAAATCCACAACTCCCGAAAATATTCAGAAGCTTACATTTTGAAACAAGCACATGAACATATGAATATTTTTGGCTAATTTTATTTTTTGATGCCAGATCTTTCAAAAAGTAATTCCCATATGAAAACCCTATTTATTTCAAACTGTAATGCAGTTCGGTTTGTAATGTCGATTCTGATTGGACGATGATGAAAATTTCATGGCATCAAATGAATAAATGATGCCATGAAATTATTATGCAGGCGCAGACATTACTTCCGACACTGAAAATTTCCCTTTTTAAGCGATATTTTGACATCTGCATTACAATGGAGATTACAGTATTGTATCTTATTATTTGACATCAATTGATTTGATGGTAAAAAAATATCCGTTTACTGGCTGACACGTCGCCGGTACACCCAATTTCCGACCATCAAATCATTCAATTGATGTCGAAATAGACCAGTGAACATCCTAATTTAAAATTTTTAAAAATTCTGCTGTTACAGGTGTAATCTGCTCAAAAAATGAATTAAAAAATGTTAGCATATATATACTATGCATGTTTACTGTTTTGAACAGAATGATCTATAATAAACAAATGACTCAAATATAGTTAATTTTAACTAGAGGCTCCCTTCAGCCTTTATCACTTCGTTTTTTTTCACAAAAACTTCATGGAAAAACTGATCAAATGAAACTTTCACTGAATGTTCATGAATTATGACAAATTTCAGTAATTACTTATTTTACGAAAACATTTGTGAATGAATATGAATTACAAAGAAAAAGCAATTTCCTAGATTTGGACTGATCTACAATACAGTCCAAATTGGCATAAAGTAAATGTCGGCATTACACATGGAGAATGTTACACAGGTTTGAATCATGCCTATAATTTTCCTGTATAAGCCCATTCTAGATACAAGATAAAGCTTTTTAGGTAAACTGACAAACTTTGGTTAGTAACTTTCTCTTGGAGAAGAGATTCATCAATTATGTAATTGTGAAATATGTACTACCCTGAAAATAAACTTCCCTGCTAACAGTGCACGATATGCCTATCTAGCTGCATATCAAAACTGTAAATGGACAGACCAACAGGATTACTGAATTTAAAAATTTAAAAAATGTCATAATAATGATAAACTTACATGTACAACTCCAAAATTAAGAAAATCTATAATTAGCATTCCAAAATTAAGAAAATCTGTAATTAGCATTCCAAAATAAAGAAAATCTATAAAAATGACTTATAACTATTTTCTTACACAAGCTGCATGATCAATTGGCTTAAATTGTTAGTTTTAAAAAATTCAATGTCTTATAACTTATAAATGCTAAAAGATAGAGAAAATATATTTTATATTATACAGAAAGAATTTTTAAGTTCATTCAAAAAGTAATTCAGGAATTCAAAGAAAGAAACAACATAAAAAATTACTGAAAATAAAAATTTATTATACATTTGAAGAAAACAAGTCAATTTGATACCTTCTCGTCCCTGTTTCTAAAATGATTAGGTGCAGATAAAACAAAAAAATTATATCTGATCTACATTTAATGTCTAACAACATTGGGGTAAAATTTCAAAACAATTGTACCCTTATAGCAAACAACACTACTTATGGGGAAATTCAGCACTATTTTCACAAAAAAGTCCCTTAACTCTGGAATGACACAAGTAAAAATTGTCAAAATTCTCCATCATTCCCAACATTACGTAAAATTTTCATGGAAAAAGATAAAAGAGATCTAAACATATCATACTTACTGTAAATGGATCAACAGATGGACATATATACCATATGTCTGTCAAGAACCAAAAAAGAATTCCAACTATGGAAACCTACATGAAAACCAGAACTTTGCAAAAAGAAAATGTGCTTGGCTAAAAAAATTTGGGCATCACTTCTGCTGTTTTCTTTATGAATATGTGTGAACTTCAAACAAAATAAATTATGATGATGTCTTACATCAACAGGGAGAAATTCACTTCCAAACAGAGGCCAAATTGAAAATTTAGTAAATTTTGACAAAATGTATTTTGCAGTCACTTTAGTGTACAAGAATTTTAATGCATTTGTAATCTTTTGTGTGTATGTGTGTGTGATTACAAAGGCTTTACTGCAAAAAACCATCATCTTCTCTCAGGGAGAAATGTGAACGTATATTCTTGACTGTTTCCCCTTTAGTTTACAGTTCTCTTTTACCCTCAAGTAAAACGAGATTTTGTTTTTAATTAAAAGTGTAATGCTCAAAGGCTGTATGCTGTACTATAACCAAAGGATTTCAGTATTGAGCAATAAAATGTTTTATATAGAAAACAATACAATATGTGATTATTTCTCTTGACAATTCATGTCATGACTGTAATGTTAGCTTAAATGAATGTCATCTCTTTGTTAAAATTCACGATAAATTACACACAATTGATATAAAACAATAAATGGCACTTGGTTTAACATTAATTATAGTCTATCAGTTGGGTGCTAAAAAATTCAGTTATGGTACACTCTGCAAATTGTTTAGCTATGTGGTTGTATTATTTCTGGGAAACAAACATCATGATTTTCCTTTTCTCTTGCAGAACAGGTTATAGACACTATCAGCATATTTTTGCAGATTCTCATCCCTGCCCACTCCTTACTCATATTCCTTTTTTTTGTAAAATAAGAGAAAAAAATTCATGATTAAGCTTTCTTTACATAAGAGTTTTCATAATTATGCATACTGTTTATCTGCATGTAAAGTACATACATAATAATTCAAATATCCTATAAGGACAGGTGGGTGAGAATCTGTAACATATTTTGATGTGACCTTAAGGTAGCTTACTATTTTCAGATATTATTATTCACTCTGCAATATAAAACATAAAATGAAGATTTTATAAGAATTAGAACATAAGGCATGACAAAACAGGTACATAGGATTTTTTAGCACACAACCTTGAATTTCATCACTGGGAAAATACAGTATTTACATATGATGTACATAATAAATATATATTTCATAAAGCACTATATAAATATGATGACACTATCACACAGTTTTATCCAACATCTGACCATTTATATATGATTAAGAATGACCAGCTGCCTAACAAATACAACATATGATCAATTATCATATTCCTTCACCATTTTATAATGTCTAGAACTGTGGCCTTAAATATTAACACTATACTCTACTGGTACTGCTGTCAAATTGGATAGGTCAAAGCAAAATCACAATGGGACTGATGATCACAGCCTATTTGTATATGGTCAATTAGAGTGTTATTTAAAACCAACACTTTAGCTGTCTACATCAGAACTACTCATTTTTCTAAACTACTGATAATTACATATGCTATATGAATATGAAAAGCTTCTACAGCACTACATGTTTTCATTTTCTAGACTTTTTACTTTATAAAATGGACATGTTAGCACTGTTCATATCTAAAATGACTCAATGCATTAAACAGAATGTAATGTGGAGCTTTATTTAAAGTAATTTTCTATTCATTTGATTGATTATCAATTGACCTACGTCTTCATTTAAGGAACCAGTTAAATGTTTACAAAACAATGTTTTACTGCACAAAGCTACAATTTAAGACACTACCTGATAAACACAATGTCATACAATTTGGTAAAAGACTGTACATTTCTACAAGCCACTGGAACTTTTAGTAAATTCAATCCAACATTTTGGTGATAATTTTGTTAGAAAAAAAACAAATTTAACATCATGTCAAACAATGAAAAGATATATAGATGCCAGATATGAATTGGGCCTGCCTACAGTATCACACATTTTATCAACATCAACATGAAATTTTATACATAAACAAGTGTATAAACAAGACAAAAAACTTAAAAAAAGAAAAAACAATAAAATAAAATGAAAAATATTTTTAAAAATCAAAAACTTAGAATGGAATTTTCAATTTTCTCCTCAGTATTTTTCAGATATATACATACACTGTACATCTATCTCATAGAAATAAAACTCTTCAATAAAAAGAAAAAATATTTATAGAGTGTGCTCATGTAAAGAACAAAGGTTTTGAAAAGTGTAGTATTATTCCCTTACAACTCCAAATAGAAGATGCTGTGTCCTTTAAAATCAATTCATCCTGATCAACCATTGTCCAATGCTGGTAGAAATACCAAGTATTCTGTGCCTGCGAGTGTATTACAGACAAAAGTAACATCTGAAGAATCAAGATTTTTCAGTTTTTATTTTTCATTGAGATTAAAATATCAATATTATCCATCTTGATCTTTGAGCCTAAAAAGGACATTTTTAATGATGGTTGACAGCCTTTATTTCAAATAACATTGTACTGTACCTATAAGTATGTTGCTCAGAACTTCCAGACATTTCATCAATTTTACATGAACAATATAGCATCCTCAGCACACTGTATGTTAAAACGATCTCAATTACATGATTAATTCTCTGGATAATTCATTTTTATATTTAATTATGTTAATAAAACAGAAAATACAAGAAACAAACAACTAACATGGTTAAAGAATATGCTTAATATCACTAGAATGATGGATAAAAATATACTTAACAATACCAGTCCAAGAAAAATAAAGGAAAAATGTATCCAAAGGACAAGGATGTCTTCCCCCATAAAAGATCTCTAGATTCATCAAAGTGAAATGGTTTGGTCAAATCAATCGAAAACCATAAAAGTAATAACTATTGTGTACTTCAGAAAGGGTAATAACTTAGGAACGTCAAAAGTGAAATTTGTCCGACTCAAGTCGAGGTCTAACGGCACACTGAAATTCTGGCCGAGTTAATCTGTAATATATAGGGTAAACTGTTTATATATTATTTTTCACAAGTCAAAAAGAAAAACAAAAAGTGAAATCTGTCAAAACCAAGCTTGACCTGCTTTTTGTTGTTTTCAACATATCTACATTTCAAATAATTGTCCAAGACAAACTTCAGTTATCAAACAGAACCGAATAGACAGACAGACAGACAAGGGGTTAAACTAAATGCCCTTGTAGCCTTACAAATGGGACATAAAGAAGTTGGAACAAATTTTTTTAAAAACGCAGTTAATCCCATAACAGAATTTTCAAGCAAATATTCATCGTCTACATAACAATGATAATGTACATAAACAAGGGCACTACAAAGTGGAGCTTACCTTTGCATCCCCACATATTTGAAATGAACTATGTCTTTGATATGTCCTGGTTTGACCTTGACCTTTAATGCAAGTTCAAGCTTTCGTCATGGGCAAGCTATGCACCAAGTTTCAAAAGATCTGATACAAAACTGCAGGTCAACAATGAACGAATTGTAATTCAGCCTTTACCATATATAACCTTGACCTTTGACCAACTTCCTTGAAACCAAATAGGTTCTAATTATAAATAAGCATTGTACCATGCCTGATGAAGCACAGATCAAAACTGCAGTTTACAGTGCCTACAAGTGTGGCTCAGAGCTAAATTCTGTGTATCTTAATGTCATGACCTTGACTTTGACCTCTGCTCTTGAAAATCAATAGTTTCATGTTGTCTTTATGATCAACCAGTACACCAAGTATGGTGGTAATTGGTTGAAAGCCTTGAGGTAAGTGGTGTCCACAAGCGGGTTATACATGGACAGAGGGACACAAACCCGTTACTATATCCCCTCCCCAATTTTATTGCAAGGAGATAATAATTGTGTACACCAGTAATAGTAGAAAACTGGGTGAATGGTGTAGTAAAACTCAAATTACAAAATGAGCATGAAATCAAGACAGATTAAGCAGTTCATCATCTACATTTGTATGCTTTGATGAAGGCAATCTTAACCCTGAGAATAAAAAGGCTGGTGATGGGGTCTTCATTTCAAATCAACCTCAAAGAAAATGGCAAAAGACTTCCCAGTAAATTATGATACATTTGTACGTCCAGTGACCATAAATCTGAAATCTTCACATACATGTTTAAATGGAATGATTGCTTTAATAAAAGATCAGTCATAACTAGTCCTAGATCTTTACAGAGCTACTTTTCCATGATGTCTCTTCACATCTGCCTACATGTATTTTGAAAGAAAAATACTAGCTACTTTACTTTTGATAATCATCTGACAGTAAGTCTTATATAGGCCTATTTCAAATTTTCGATGCTGCTTTTTTCACAAGGAAACTTTGGATATTTATGTTGTTTAACATTGTTCTAGTTCGTTAGTGATAAATGTTAATTTATTGGTTTTTGAATTTTTGAAACTTCATTTCACACATTAAACATTGGATAATTTTCATTTCAATTACTTGATTCTGGAAATTACTAGTGAACTTTTATTTTTACCTAAAAATCATCATACCAAAACAATAAAACTTACAAGCACTTTATGGCTGAATCTACAAAATGTATCTGCCATCATGAAATTTTATTGCCTGCTTTCAAATGAAATACATTAATGTGAGATGCAGTTCTATGAAGCCCACTTTAATGTCTTGTGTAGTCTTGCGTAGTCTTCATTCTTCATATTCACTACACAATTCACCAATGTTAGAATGTCTAGTTCCAGATTTGTCATGACTGATAACAGTATAAAAGTAACTGCAGAGTTTAAGACAAGTTTAAAATTTCTAGCATCAATGGTTCTATCTTGGATGTCTGAACCTGCAGAATAATTTTAGCATGGTCATTGCCAATTTTTTTCAACTCTGTAATTTTACGTAAAAAGACTGGAAAATACATCTGAGCATGGCTGAAAGAGATTTTGTACTCTAGGTAGCTCTTCAGCAAGATTATATAGCGATTCTGTATATCTGAGACCAGCTGCAAGTCCTTTAATCCTGGACTCTCTGGATTGAACACGATGATTGCCTGAATTATTGCAAACACTGTAATATCTTCTTTACATGTTTTCTTCATCTCTCGGCTAAAGTTAATGTGAGTTTCGTAGAGGTCAGAATATCCAGTGACATCCTTCAGTACTTTGGCTGGTATCAGTCCTGTCAATGTCCTCCACCCTTCTTTTTCAACATCATAAAAATAAATGGAACGTAACATAAGGGATTGTAACACACATGATTTCAAGGCTGTAATCTGATCCTCCTGACTCAGTTCTTTGAAATCATCCATTAACTTGACAAACTGTATCAGCCTTCTGACAGCTTGTTCTGAGGTGTTCACCAAATCATTGGAATCATTGTAGCTCTCTGATGTTAAACTGTCACAGTGATAATTTGCCATGGTTGCTGCATATCCACTTGTCAAATGTTCGCACAGCTGTTCCTCATTTCGCATCAAAACACGGCAGTGGGTCTTATCTACATCAAGTGTTGCAATATCTAAACCAGCTGTGACCGCAGTGCTAGTTATGTCAACTACTCTCTCTTGAGTTGGTGAGTTACTGGTGGTACTACTAGCTGTTTGACCTGATGTACTTGTGGCATACTGACAAGACTGGTCAGGTTCTACATCCATTGGCTCAGTTTTTATGAGTGTTGCCAGTGTTTCAATACTCTCCTTCCTTTTCTGACGATTCTGCAACACTTTTGCCATTCTAATCTTTCTTTCGTTGTCATCTGGAAAGAAAAATAGAAAATATATGTAACATGCAACTGTAAATAGATGCTGTTTGAACATAAGTGAACAAGAGGCTCTAAACGAGTCTGAATAGCTCACCACTTATACCTGTCCGTTTTAAGAGTGTCATATATATTGCATGCAGCATAAAACAAAGCTACATCAATATACTTTTTGAATGTTGACAACCCAAGGACCATCCATGGTTGCTTTCAATGCAATACTGGTTTCAGACCAGAAGATTTCCAATCATTTTTCAAATAGGGTCCTATGTTAAAGTTATGTCCACTGATGGCAGCCATCTTAGATGAAGGTTGGGATCACTTGACATAATTTTGAAAGTTGATCATCCATGCCATGTTTGCTTTAATCTGGTTTAATGGTTTCAATGAGATCTTTAAATTTTTCTCAAAGGGTCATACATATGTAAAACTGTCAGCTGATGGAAGCCATCTGGGATGGAGTCAGGGTCGTGGGATATATAATGTTGAAAGTTGACCACATAAGGACCATTCATGCCATGTCTGCTTAAAAACTGGCTTACAGGTTTCTGAGAGGAAAATAAAAAAAAATAAACCATTGGAGCAGTCGCAAAAACGACAGCTAATCCCCTTGCCCGATGTAGGGGCACTGACTGAATTTTTACCGAAGTTGATCAAGCATGAAATGTATGTTAACATGACCTAAATGTTGCATGACTGTTCATTACTATCCAATTGCAAGATGTATTCACTGATGAAGTTTCAAGTCTATAGTATTCAAGAAATGGATCTTAACGCAAACTTTAACCAAAGTCAATCAAGCGTGAAATGTAGGTCAAAGTGACCCAATTGTTGCATAGTTGTTACTTACTATCCAAGATGAATCCACTGATAAAGTTTCAAGACTATATATCATATAGTATTCAAGAAATGGACCTTAATGCAAACTTTAATAAAGTCAATCAAGTGTGAAATGTAGGTCAAAGTGACCCAATTGTTGCATGGCTGTTAGTTACTATCCAAGATGTATCCACTGATGAAGTTTCAGGACTATATGCCATATGGCATTCAAGAAATGGATCTTAACGCAAACTTTAACCAAAGTCAATCAAGCATGAAATGTAGGTCAGTCACCCAAGCATGAAATGTAGGTCAAAGTGACCTAATTGCTGCATGGCTGTTCATTACTATCCAAGATGTATCCACTGAAGAACTTTCAAGACTATATGCCTTATAATATTCAAGAAATGGATCTTAATGAAAACTTTAACCAAAGTTGATCAAGCATGAAATGTAGGTCAAAGTGACCCAATTGCTGCAAGGCTATTCCTTACTATCCAAGATGTATCCACTGATGAAGTTTCAGGACTATATGCCATATGGCATTCAAGAAATGGATCTTAACACAAACTTTAACCAAAGTCGATCAAGTGTGAAATGTAGGTCAAAGTGACCCAATTGTTGCATGGCTGTTAGTTACTATCCAAGATGTATCCACTGAT
>JAOXYH010074630.1:0-10904 GCA_028566455.1 Botula fusca
AGCCGAACTTAGTTTAACATTGGACCCTATGGGAAATTCATTTAAAAATCTTCTCGTCTGGAAATACTTGCTCAATTCGAACCAAACTTTGGTGAAATGATCCTTAGGTGGTCCTCTTTCAGAATTATATCCGATGACCCCGCCCGCCAACCAACATGGCCGACATAGCCGAACTTAGTTTTAACATTGGACCCTAAGGGAAATTCATTTAAAAATCTTCTTGTCTGGAAATATGTGCTCAATTGGAACCAAACTTTGGTAAAATGGTCTTTAGGTGAACCTCTTTTAGAATTATATCCGATAACCCCGCCCGCCAACCAACATGGCCGCCATTGCCGAACTTAGTTTAACATTTGACCCTATGGGAAATTCATTTAAAAATCTTCTCGTCTGGAACTACTTGTTCAATTGGAATCAAACTTTGGTGAAATGGCCTTTAGGTGGTCCTCTTTCAGAATTGTATCCGATTACCATGCCTGCCAACCAACATGGCCACCATTGTCAAACTTAGTTTTACTTTGGACCCTATGTGAATTTCATTTAAAAAATCTTCTCGTCTGGAACTACTTGCTCAATTGGAACCAAACTTTGGTGAAATGGTCTTTAGGAGATTCTCTTTCAGAATTATATCTGATTGCCACGCCCGCCAACCAAGATGGCAGCTACAGCAAAATTTAGTTTAACATTGGACCAAATGGGAAATTCATAAAAAATTCTTCTTGTCTGAAACTACTTGCTCAATGGGAACCAAACTTTGGTGAAATGGTCTTTTAGTGGATTATGTTTTTCATAATGGTCTCTAATGCCAGGTGAGCAATTACAGGCTCCTGGGAGCCTCTGGTTTCTCTTGAATTTCTGAATTTTACCTTATATACTTAGTCTATATAAATATCAAATTATGCCAGGTTAAATTTTCATGATTTAATGACATTTTTGGAATTGGCAAAAATAAACCCCCAGTAAGAATTTCCCAATTTACAGTGTATGAAAAAATGATTGTCATTGCTAAGATTTTAAAAAACATGGGTAAAGTTTGTTGAGAATGAGGGTTGTGAAATTCAACTTGTTTTGTAGTTCCAGTTTCGGAAATATTTCACAAATATTTGCTTACATTTCACATAGTGAAAAATCAAGTTACAGTTTTTGTAAATGGCTGTTAATGTGCAGGAGGGGGAAAAACTTTCGTAACACTTTTCTCAAAAACTTCTATTTTAAGGCTATTGATATTTGATACATATTGTGTTCTTAATTCTAAGTTAGGCCAAGTAAAATAATTTGTATGGTACCCGTCAGCCGACCCTAAAACTTTTTTTTCCAAAAGGGGAAAAAAAAACGAGACCCTAAACTGCTGGTATTTTCGGATTTTTGAATGTTCTGGACCGGAACCAACAATTATCAACAGTGGCAAATTGGTGCGACTGCTCTGAACCTAGCTTCAGGAATGAAGAATTCTTCATGCCCACGCTACAACAAGTATTTTTGTTTAGTATCTGTAAATTTCAGTTAAAGGACGGCAAGATGTCGGAAAAAAAATTAAAAATAAAATAAGATAAAAATCAGACCTACCGATCCTATTTTTTTCAAAGAGGTGACGGGAACCATACATATTATTTTATTTGTCCTTAGATATGTGAAGAGATATTTTCTACAATGTCAATAATTAAAAATAATTTTTCTATGATTACATATATTCATGCCTTTCTTTGCATCATAAATGATAAGCAATTTACGTTCGTACTTCTTTCAATTGTTTTTAGTATGCCTTTACAAAGTGTGAAGTCCAGAGTGATTTCTCAGAAACTAAAATACCTACAACAATAATTTTTGGTATACAGATGCACCTATGTGCAATACACCTGCATCATAAAAATTGAGGTCACATGACCCATATTTCATGGTTGAGTAACTTTGAATCAGTTTTGGGTCCGACGTGATATCTGAATAACATGATCTACAATAATGTAACTTGGTGTGGAGATGTTCTTTGGGAATCAGAGAGCATCCGATCCAAATTAGGTCACTGTTACCTACATTTCCTGCTTCATTGACTCAGTTCACTGTTACGTCCGAGTTTAGTTCTCAGGTACTAAGTGTCATACTATCATGTAGCTTGTTTTGTGAATGCGTCTTTGGGAGTCTGGCAGCATCCCATCCAAATTAGGTCATTTTGACCTACATTATGCTTCATTTACTCCAGTTTATTTAATGTGCCAGCTTAGATCTCAGTTATTGTGTCCTACTATCATTCGTTGTATAAGTTTGCTTTAGACTCTCAGACTGTTATTTTTGTAATATTCAAAACTTTCATGCAAAATGAACGTAGGCTTTAACAGCAGAATACAACAAGTTGTGTACCAGGCAAACTTTGCAGGTGGTGGCTGCACCTCTGGTTATGAGTTTGTAGGGAATACTTCATTTCCACTTTTTGTATATTTATTGATTTCTTGTTCGATTTTTACTTCCAAAGGACCTATCAGAACTCACTACACGATGAGGTTATTCTAATTGAGAATCTATGAAACAATGGTGAAAATTAGATAAATATACTAGATTACTGGAATGTCCTACATGATTCTATATCATTTAAACATGAGGTTTTTGACCATATATAACATAGACCAGGTTCACAAATGCATGGAATGGTATGATTTTATTAGACTTATTTTTAAATGGAAAATGCACCAAAAGACAGAAAATTATGGATCACCAGGGAGGAAAAATACTCACAACACAACATCCATATTAGATACTGACAAGCTATATACTTACCCGTAATAGCTCAACACATCAATAAAACTTGTAATAAATATTGAAATGATTAAATATTTGCTTCAGCATTTATTCATTAACAAGATCAATCTGAATTTAAGGTTTACAGAAATTGAAAATTCTAAATCATAGATTTTGAGGATCTCTAAATTTGGGCGTTTTTTCATGAATTATTGATTAATAAACATGATAATAATTTTTTTTTACAAAAAGGTCACTCGGATTTTAATTTTATTTTTATAAAACCAATATCTGCACTATATTTACCAGAAAGAATTGAACATTTATCTGGTCCATCATTTTTTTAACAGGCGTCTGAACTTTGCCTATTTTTTCACAAATTTTGAAAACTGTTGATTTTGAAAACTATGGCGACAATGGGTAAAATTATGAAAATGAAAGAAATTTCTATTTTATTACCTATTTATGAAAAATGAATGTTGATACAATGGTTTTTGATATAATATAACTTATGCAGGCTTAATTCTCTTCAATTTGTCTACTGTTAATCCTTAAAATCGCCAAAAATCCCAAATTTTGCTCTGAAAATGGCACTTTTTGGGCCAATTTTTTGAGGTCATGTTACCATGGCAACTATCATGATTTTTTTTAAAAAAATGTTTTAGAACATCATCTCTTACCTATTTACACAAGAAAATACCAATTTAGCCCTAATATAAAATTATTGATATATCACCCCTTGCATGATTCTTAGGAAGAGCTGTACTTAAACTTCCAAACGACATGCACTGTACTTGTAACGACATTAAGTCAATACTATGCTCTAGTTATCCAGGTGTATATTGATAGTTCTATTCAGCTGATATTGTTGGAATAAGAAGTATTGCATTAAATCTACTGTCATCTTTTAATCTTTTCTATATTGTCCTAGTGAATATCAGAAAGATTCTGAAGAATAATATTGCTCATCTCAAAATAGAGAGATACCCAGCTGAGGTAGATCTCACTTTAAAAAATTTGAAACTTTCCTAAGGATTAATTGGATTTTAAAAGCAATTTCATAAAAGCACCCATTCAAAGAGAACAAATTACGAAAATATTTTACTGATTTGGAATCTTTGACTATTTTTTCTTTTCCCTTTTCCTTTTTTTTCTGAAAACGCAAGGAATACCTAATCGTAGTTAAAAATCATCACTCCTAGTACACACTGAATGGCACCAAATCAAGGACTGAATAGGAAGTTGTTTTCTTTTGACGGATATTAATTTGTGTTCTCAAGTCAATGTTTTATACGTATTTATCTTGCGACAAGATTTTGAAGTGGCAATTTTATATACACGAAATTTATAGCATGAGTGAATTACTTTGAACTAAAACAGAAATAAATTATATGAGCATATATTGACTTTTTCATTGTTTGCAATCTAATATATAATACTGCGACCAAAAAATTACCGTCAGTACAAAACTGGAATTGGTGAAGAATATGACGGAGCTAAGTTGTGGAGCATGTTTAGCTCGAGTATTTCTGGTCATCTTCAATCTTCTATTTGTGGTAAGATATAAAGACAATTATCATTTTATCAAATGATTGAAATGTGCTCACCAGAAATTACTGTTTCCACTGTACAATGAGAGGAACTACAGCGAAGTCCCTCAGGTCTGTTTTTCATCATGCCAAATTCTATTACTTGCCCTATTCGCTTAATAATATATTAAAACCAGATTATCTTTCTTAAATACAAGAATGGGTAAAATTGTACAACTAATAAAACTGTGGTAAAAAATTATAATTTTGAACTATTTTTAACATGATCATTATGAAATCTGTGCAGCTTGTTAAATAATTGGATTCTACCAGTACTGATGATTTAAAAGTTGAAACAGCGCTGTCTCTTTGTATAAATTTTAGAACTTTTTTCTTTATAACTGAACCTACTATGTATGTATTTCGTACCTTCACGAGTAATTATTTGGAACCATCACTTTTGTAAAAAAACAATCATTAATCATGATGATATTGTAGAAGGAAAACAATAGTTACATAGGTAGAAATTATCCACAGTCTCTGTATAAAACTGAATTGACCTCAACCATATATATCTATCAAAGTTAAATCTAACACGAAACTGTCTAACAGTTTTTATTTCGTAAAAGCTAGACAAGAAATCACTCTAGGAAGATGAATATATGTGTGAAATTAACCTGACCTGGCGTTTTGATTTGATGATGTGATATTAAATTTTCAGTTGATTGGTTTGGCTCTCGTTGTTGGTGGAGCACTTTTGAAATCAGACGCTCTAGATCTTCTTGGCGAGTTTGTGAAACAGATTCCAGGTCTTGAACAAATAGCAACAGTGCTGATTGGTTTAGGATGTGCTGTATTTGTTATCGGTATATTGGGGACATGTGGAGCTTGTTGCAACGTCAGGTGTATGCTCGTACTGGTAAGCTAATAGGTCATTTACATGAATATTAAGAAAAATCGTCATATATCTTTCCAGTTCGCGTGATGTGACAGTATTTCCAGGTTCACCTACTGTGTAATATGTGCAGTTTTCGTCATATATTTGAAATTCCTAAAAAGTCTTATCTCCTACTGTTCACCACAGAAAACGTTTTAATTATGTAGTACTTACTCGGATATCTTTACCAGATGACTCTGCAATAAACTCAAACCAATCAAAACAAATATCAGATTTAAAAACTGAATCTCTTGAACTTGGTACAAATGAAAGCAGTTATATTTTTGTTTCAAATACATTCTGAAAATGATCTTTTTTAAAAGTATGTGTGACCGAGGACACTATATAGTTTTCATCTGAAAATAATAAAATTGCATAAACCTTTTTCTACAAATTTTGTCCTGAAGGAAATCAAAATCAAAATTTACTACAAAGATATTAGTCCGTCCATCAGAAAGTCCGTTCACACTTTCAATACCGATTTCTCAGCTTCTATTGGACAAAATGATTTTATTTATGGTATTTGGCTTTGTACCGTGTGTCCCCTCACCGTGAGTTTTTCCGCGCATCTACTTTTTTTTACTGCACCACTTAGAATTTTTTCATGTTTGCCGATTATGAATGGGGGTATGCTTAGCAGGACAACTCTTGTTTGTTTTGTTGGAGGTCATGTTTTTCAACAAACAGTCGGGATTACAATGGGTACTAATGGTGCCCCCCTACTAGCCGATTTATTCCTTTATTCACACAAGGACTTCTTCAGAAAAAAAGAAAATAGCTTGGCCAATCCTTCAATTTACCTTTTGCTATATAGATGACGCCCTCTCCTTAAATAATTCTAAGTTTAGAGACTTTCTGGATCACATCTATCCAAATGAACTTGAAATAAGGGATACTACAGATGCTTTACAGTCTGCTTCATACCTTGACCTTTGTTTTGTGATTGACAATCAAGAACGGTTGAGGTAAAATCTTAGCGACAAAAGAGATTACTCCAACTTCCGATTGAAAACTTCCTTTTCATTTGTAGCAATATTCCAGCAGCATCTGGGTACGTATATTTCTCAGCTAATACGATACTCGCGAGCGTGCATTTCTATCCAGAATTTTTACATAGAGGGTTACTGCTGACTAGTAAGCTTCTCAATCAGGGGTCTCTTTCGGAAGGCTGAAATCTTTGATTCATAAGACGAACTGGTTTATCGTTATTGAGTGTCTATCTCACATATGATTAACGATCTGCTTCCTTAATGTCAGAGTGCAATCCCCGTCCGTTCTCGTTCATGACTACTTACCGGATTTTCGCCGTAACATGATGGGTGCTACATGTGGACAAGGAACTGCTTACCCTTTCAAAACACTCGAGTCCCGGTTTTTTGTTGGGTTCGTGTTACTCATTTCCTGTTTTTAATTTCCGTGTTTGTGTTGCTAGATTATTGATGATTTTGTTCGTTATTTTGTCCATTCACGGTCTTGTCTTGTCAGCTATGTGAAACATTTTTAAATAAAAACAAATATAAAAGACCATTATAGAACATCTTTGCTGCCAATTTGGGTTAGGTCTGTAAAGTAGTTTCAGAGAAGAAATGCGAAAACGTTAAAACCGGACGGACGACGGACGCAAAGTGTACACATTATTTGTCCTGGCAGCTTTTTAAAATAACATATTTAAATTAAAAGAAACACATACAATTTATAGAAGACCATTAGAGCAACATTTTGCCAATTCAGTATTGATCTCTAAAGTAGATTTAGAGAAGGCCATTTATCTTGTTCAGTTTGATACCGAATTGTTCACAGAATGAATTTTGTCGAACTTTTTAGCACTTTATGTATCCTTTGAAGTTCTTGTAATGTAACACATGTAAAACCCTCAAAGGTATTGTAAGATAAATTTACTTAAGAAATATTGCACATTAAATTTTTGATAACTTTATTTTATATCTTTCACACATGCAAAATCCAGATTCTAAACACATAAAAGTTAGCTTTGTAATGGTTCTTTTGTTTACAGTATGCTGTAATTGTTCTGGTTATTACCCTGGCAGAATGTATACTGGTGGCGCTGTTGTTTACAGGAACGGTACGAATATGTAAACTAATTGCTTTGTGATGTAATATAACAATAACGTATTCTTGCATAGTTGTATTGCAATATGAGAGACGAAAATGTTGATTTTCACTTCCTAAATGTTTTATAGCCTATAATACGTTACTGTTCAAACGTCAGCCTTTATAGTGTATTGTATTGTTGAAAAGTCAATGTTTTATAGACTATCGTATTTTATTATTGACATTTTTAAACAGAATTTAATAAATAGTCTATTTGTATTTTCCACATAGATGTAATAGAGCGAAAGGATATGAGGTAACCGTTTATCATGTACAAAACCTCAATACTGAATAAAACCAAAGGAACATCGGTCTTATTGTTGTTCTTTATCTTCATATCACAGCACAGTGAGGCGTTCTAAAGACAGAAAACGTCCATCTTCTGTTATTGTCAAACATTTTATTTTCTAATGATTGTCGAGCTACGATGATCAATCTGCCATCTCATTATACAAGACAGAAGACACACCAGTTGTACTTGCATTGTTTGAATCATTTCTTTTGCAGTTGGACGATACTGTACGTGAAGGTCTAAATACATTGACAAGCAAGTACAAGGTTCCAAATGATTTGACTGATATAGACCTATCTGATCTCATTAGTAGGCTAATTGATGGATTATACATCACCGTAAGTATACACAGTTAAAGGTCTGAAGAAAGGATGTTATCAGACAAAAACCCATAAAGTACAAGAAAAAAAAAACAAAACAAGTAATGGAGCAATGCTTTGGTTGCTGTTCTTCATCTTGAAGTTAACGTGACGGATTTAGTGATGAGCAACAACTTCTAAGCGATGGTCTGTTGATTACTTGACTGCTTAACAACAACGCATTAAAAGAATAAACGAAAGACGGCTATCACATACATAGTAGCCTTGTGATTGATATAGGGTCTTCCGCTTAACTAGACTTTCCCTGTTTATCTTCATTCTTAGTGTCATAAACAGATGACACTTTACTGGAACTTTACAAAATACAACTACTATATAATGTTTTTCAGTCTGAAAACAGAACAGAAAACAAGTAATCATGAAGATACACGTCAACAAATTTGAAACTGTTGGTTATTTGCTAGTCCACTAGAAGTTAGAAATATTATTCAATTAATTTACATGCCGTGTTCTGTCTGAGTTAAATGATCTATGCAGTTTTTGTGTTTGATTAATTGATTGATTGGGGTTTAACACTGTCAAAGTTTTTTGTAAGACGTTTCTTGTCCCAGTAAGTTGAATATATTTAATATCAGTCTCTGGTTTTCCTTTATTTTAACTGTGTATGGGCTGTCATTATCATGACTTCAGGTGACAAAAAGGTTTAGAACAGATATCAGTCTTAAATGTACACATCACGCAATTTTTAAACAAAAGGTCTATCAATATCAAAATGTTATTATCAATGAAACCAGCCAGAGAAATTATGCATTTGTTGATGTGTAATCTTGTATCTATATAAGCCTTGATAATCGAACGTATAGTTTTGACATCAGTTGCAGTGTTGTGATTATAAGAATGAAACCGGAAATGATTTTCCTCCGACCTGTTGTAAAAACGTGACTAGAAAAGCTGTAGATGCAGGGGACATTTCGGACTTAGCCACTTGCGTCAATGATCCAAGTCCAATCAACTCCAATATAGAAGAGGTAACGTCTTAAAATTATTAGTCAGCTACACACTTCTTCCAACCTATAGGGTTAGTTAGATTTTCATAGGTAGATTTTCACACGACATATGCAAACCTGTAGAACAGTCCGACATTACCGATTTTGTGTTTCAAAGGCTTCAAAAATATATTCTTGAGTTATGTGACGGTACATGTATGCATACTTTTCTAAGTAAAACATAACAGTCCGTCAATATTTTCTTCCTGTAGTTGAAAAAGTGGTCTTTAAAAATATCGTGGTAATTAAACTTGCATTAATGCCCTTCTCATATAAATAGAATATGCACTTAGTCGATGCTCATACCTCGACTGTCTGTGACCGGAACCTGTGGCATGAGTCAATGCTTATAAAAAGTCAATGTGTAGGATTATTCAAATAACGTATCTCAACAGTGTTAAGACACAAGGGCTGTCGTCATATCAGATAATTAGCCCTTGTTTGGGAATCTCTCAAAAAGCCGGTCTATATAATGCAAAATGAACACGGGACCAGATCAAGCTGTCATATTAGCAAATTCTGAACTCGGTATAAACGCTTATTTAGGCAACCGACCCTAAATTTGATATGCTGCATTTCAAAGATAATTTCCCTGCATGAAAATGTCTTCGACATGTCCTCCTTAAGGATTAATCATATGTTTCTTGCCTTCGTTGTACAGCTTTTAAACTTTAAGTCCAAAGGAAATATATGCAGATACACCAAAATCGATGGTCGATGATTATTCGATTGGTTAACATCTTGATTTCTTCCGAAAGTCTCTGAAAACAACCCCTGTATATTTAGATGATATGCGGCTAATTGATTTCTTTTAGATCTGTACATAGCAATAACCTTAAGTTTAACTTGCCCGACACCAAACATCTTAAGAGTTGAACATGTCTATCCCACATTCTGACAAAATTTCATCCCATGTTATGCAGCTTGCAGTGAAACGCCATCTTCAGGGAAAACATCACTGTAAAAATAGCACTTTCGTTTTCAGAAAATCCCCTTCATTAGATGATCCATAAAGGTATCAAGAATCTATTAATTCTGAGAAAATTTGGTACTCTTATTCATCTTAAAGAATTTACATTTCATCAGAAATATTTTACATGCAATTCATTGAGAATTTGTCAACATGCAGTAAATCGAAATGGCACTGTTTTGTTTATTTCGTTCTATTTTTGCATATGTTCTAAAAGTCCATTGGCTATTTAGTGGTGTGACACCTGAAAAGCATCAAAACTGATCTGGATAACATTGAAACTGTTTTTCATCTTCTTTATGCATTTTCTGAATTAAAACATTGCTCCTTTGAATGATTTTTGCTGGAACATAAATATTTAAGCAGGTTTTGAATTTGCCATGTTTAGCAACTTTTCACAAAAAGTCTCATCTTCATGGTTCAGATGCCAATGTGGGGCTTTTGTTTAATTTTTTGCTTTTATGTGCCAATCTTTATGCCACCAATACAGAATACATAAAACACTTTTTATTGCATTGAAGCCAGCCTGCTACAAGAATAGGTCAAATTGAAGAAAATTCTGCCGCAATAACAGCATTATTTGAAAAATTAACATAAGAACAGAACAAGTTTCACAAGCATTCTCCTGTGTTCCTGAATGAATTCATGTACTTTTTAATACAGATATATAACCACAATCTGCAGAATGAAATCAGAATTGGTCTATTATTCTTAGCCAATTCTACTTTTTCAGCATTTGAGCAAATTTTGTACAAAAATGACCAGGATGTTTCCAAACTATCAATCGCTTGGATTTCTTTTTGTGTTCACATTTTGTTAAGTCTATAAATTGATTTTGAAAGAAACTTAGGTTGGTTATATTTACAATAAAATTAAAATATTATGGTATTTTCAGTATGGGAGAAAGCCAAATTATACCCAAATCTAGGAAATGGGGTCTAATTCATATTTACAAGAAGATATAACAT
>JAOXYH010074739.1:0-10903 GCA_028566455.1 Botula fusca
TGTAAAGTGTAGAGAAGTCAAAAGTTTTTATGCTGTTGCAGAAGTCGAGAGATTTAGACTCTAAGTATTCCAAAAGACATAAAATTCATTCATGCTTTCACATTTTGACTTTTTACTGATTACAGAATGTACTGTTTAGATAAGTTATGATTTGTGCTTATACAACGTACATTGCTCTGTTTTCAACAGTGTAGTTCTAGGTATGTTTAGTGTATTGATCTTAAATTCAATTTGAAAAAAAAAAGAAAAAGAAAAGACAAAAAGCACTAAAATGTTTCAAAACAATTCTAGGCAAAGCCAAAGGGTCACAGTTTACCCAAAACACTCCAACTATTTCTACTGCTGTCTGATTTAAAAATTGATGCTTTTCGTCCCAAGCTTTTTATTTGACTGCATATTTCAAAAACAACTACAGTTCTTCCGAGGGTTTCGTGCTTGTTTCATGTTCCCATTTATGTTGTGTTTGAGTTCTTCACTGGGCGCTTGTTTCCATGTGTCGTGTTGAGAACGGGTAAATTCAATATTTTTAATAGAAGTAGCACCTATAATTTTCTCGTATTTAAAGAGCATGATATATTGGTCGTACGATTTTTTCTTAGCTAGTTGTCGGTTAAATTTTAGCATTCTAGTGTAATCCCCATATGTTTGTCTGTTTTTGTTCTATATAGTTCTTAGGTTATTTTGCGCCAGAATTAGGCATTTTTCAGCCCGATTTTTAACGTATTTTTTTTTTTATTAAACTAATGGGGATGGTTTGAGCGCAAAGAAACCAGATGAACCGCACATCATTGTATGTGCCTTTCCTGAATCAGGAAATTTTTGGTAGGTAATCGTATCTGTCTCATTTTTACCGTTTTGCTTCTTGTTTTGTCTTTTTATTTCTATATTTATTCTCTTTTGTGTATTTTACATTTTTCTTTTTTGTGAAGATCTGATTTCTCCTGCATTATCTCATGCACACAATTAAATGAGAACCAGAAAGACAAAAAACGTGTTTAACATGAAGTCGTTATAACATAGATGGGGATATGGTTTAAATGAAAAAGAGACAACCACCATCTCCTCGACATAAAATTTGTATTCAAATCAAACGACTTGAGATCATTATGAAAACTTGAATGAATGCTGAGAGAACTCACTGAGCACATTGACCTATAGAATGTCCCTAATCAAAAAAATGTTTACAAAGAGCTAATACAATCCAAAATCAGCTCAACATCTGATGTGTGAATAATACAAGTTTTATGACGGGGAGTTTGTGGATTTCTCCATGGCATTTACATGATATCCCTTTTGTGTAGAGTTTGAAGGTTCAACCTGTTTCTACGTTTCTGGTTTTTATTTCATTGTGTGACAATAAACGAAAAGTAAGATCCTCACATGGCATTATAATGTGAATCGCACAAAAGAGAAATATAATAGAGCAATAAAACGACAACAAAAGAAACTAGAAATACTGTGAGCAAGGCTCACTAATTGATTCCCCCGCTTCCAACATAAGACAAATGGCAAAGTCCATGTTTTGCTATGAGAAACTCCAAAATCATTCAGGTCAAAATCTCGCATAATGGCATCATGTAATAGAAAATCTGTGAAAGTATCATTGAAATTCATTCACTGATTTAGGAGGAGTTACTGATACTAAAGGAGTACTCCCATATGTTAATGAAGTCCATGTTTTGCTTTTGGTAACCCCCAAAATTATTCAGATCAAAATCAAAAATAGGAGGTTCACAACTGCATCTTAATAGAGATTCTGTGAAAGTTTCATTGAAATTCATTCACTGATTTAGGACGGGTTACGAGTACAAAAGTTAATGAATGGCAAAGTCCATGTTTTGCCATGGGAAACCCCCATAATTGTTCAGGTTATAATTTAAAACAGGAGATGAACAATGGCATTATAAAGTAAAGAATCTGTGAAAGTTTCATTGAAATCTGTTTACTGGTTAAGGAGAAGTTCCAGATACAGAAGGGGTACCCTTCACCCCATGTTAATGGATGGTAAAGTCTATGTTTTGCTGTGGGAAACGCCAGAATAAGTCAGATCAAAATCTCAGATAGGAAGTGCATAATGGCATCATGTAATAAAGAATCTGTGGAAGTATCAATGAAGTTCATTCACCGGTTTAGGAGGAGTCACGGATACAAAAGGTGTATTCCCCTACGTTAATGATTGGCAAAGTCCATGTTTTGCTATGGTTGGCCCAAAAATTATTCACATCAAAATCTAAAATAGGAGGTACACCATGGCATCATGTAATGAAGAATCTGTGAAAGTTTTATTCAAATCCATTAACTGGTTGGGAGGGATTGCGGATACAAGGTCAGGACAGACGGAGGAACGGACGGGCGGACGAACGGCCACAGCAAACACTATACACTATACACCCCCGCTTTTTAAGGGGATATAACAAACGTTAATTACAACGCTTTTGAAATAAAAGAATATGCTTTTGTCACTTTATTCCGCCTCAAGATAATTTGAAGATTCTTATCCCCGTCCTTTCCTTCGTTTTCTTTAAAAATTTTAAGACTGTAGTTGACCAATCAAATTGCAAGGCTTTCATTTCGTTCGCTCATATCGTGATCACACGATTGAACACAATACAAACGATGTGCACGATTAGTTTCGTGTGAATCTAGGCAGATCGTGTATTTCCATTCATAGCGTTTAATTCACCACAATCGTTTGCAACTGTAAATAAAACGTGTTGAATTAGTGGAAGCGATTCTAAGTAATCAAATGGTTTCGTTTTGCATTCGTTCCGCTCGCGTTGACGGTCCGTGTCAGTTTAGTGTGACATGTAACCTTGAACGTTCGGGTAGCTGTACATTTTGGCATTTTTACTCCGAAAACGCCAATTGAAATCAACGCTGGGCCAATTAAAATCAATGTAGCAGGAGTTGGATGATGCTCACGTTGCACCTGGTCCATCCTCTCGGGTTTTAGTGGAGTCAAAGTTGCTCATTTAGTTTATAGCTTTGTATAGTGATTTTATTTCACTTTTACGGGTTCCGTATGCTGTTTGACATTTGTTTTCTTGTCTTTGTCTTTGCTCCTGGATTTTTTTTTGTTTTGGTTATCCTTCTGATCACTTCTATTTCTGTAATATATATATATTGTATAATAATTACAATTTAAAGCAAAAATGGCATGGATGGTCTTTAGGTGGTACAACTGTCAAAATAACATACTTGTAGCCTTGTTTTATGTTCCGTATGATGTTTGACTTATTTGTTTTCTTGTCTTTGTCTTTGCCCCTAGATTTTTGTTTTTGTTATCCCTTTGACCACTTCTATTTCTGTAATGTGTATGAGCTTATATTGTTTTCAACAACTTCACTCTGCATTTTCAATTAAATTTAGATTTATAGTCTAATATTTCCGTAAGCTATATGTCATCATTTTGTTACTTGCTGGGATTTTTTTTTATTCTTTGAAAATGCAACAAACTTTGGCAACAAAACTGGATGATCTATTCTTCAACTTTCTGCTTGTTTTTTTGTCATTGATCAGGTTGATAACATGTTTTCTGCCTTCAATCTGTTTTGAACTAACACTGGTCACCAAATCGAACTGTTGCTCCCGGACTATGGTGGGTTCATATTTTTAAATGTTTTTACACGTTTCAACTGTTTGAAGTAATTATAAAGCGATTCAACAATTCCTCAATGGAGTTATTGTCCCTTTTAATCTTGATTTTTCATATTTATGCCTAAAACTCAATAATTATTAAAGATAATGACATGGGTCTTCATTAAAGTGTTCCAGCTCCTTTGACCTTGACCAAGGTCACAAGGTCAAAGGTCAAGGTCAAACTGAAATTTTTCATTTTTTTTATATTTCGGTGTGTTTATCAACATTTTTCAGCAATTGTAAGTGTTTTTGGTAGCGTTTTCATCATTTTGGAAATAGAAAGACCTATCAATTGTTCCGGATCAATTGACCTCCTAGTCTTATTATTTGTTTTGTTTGTGTTTTTCTTTTTCTTCTGGTTTTTGTCGAGTAATTTTCATTTCTGAATATTTTTCCTAAAGTAAATTAAAATTCCAGGTTGTATCAATAGTTGCTGAAGAGTACACATACAGGAAATTTGAAGTGAAATCATTGCCAATGGATGACAGCTGGAATTCATAAAAACACCAATACCTACTGCTCACTCTTCAATATGGGGTACTTAGAACTATTCATTAAGGATTCTTTGTCAAGGTGAAAATTAAGTTGGTGTTCGAAGAGCTAAGCTGAGAATGTATGACAATTACATGAATGTATACAGTCCAAAGACATTTGTTTATAGTATGAAATTAAGTACTCATGTGCTTACGTTAAATTGTTGAACAGAAGATAACTCTGATAAATGTTGAACAGAAGATAATTTATATTGTATTAAGACATGACTAGAGTTTGAAGTTTATGTTTTCATTTTTTCCGGTTAGAGATTGTATTTATGACAGTTGTTGTGAAGATCGATTCATAGGTGAGAAAAACCTAATTAAAATAATTCTAGTATTACTATGCACTATTCTTATGCATATAACTTCCGTATATGACGATTTCACATGTACCTATTTAAGATATGAGTTTTTTCATAAATATCTCTTATAGTTTATTGCACTGATATGCCTTTCGAGAGTATTATTTTTTCGTTTTTTATTAAAAAAGAGGCGAAGTTTAGTACACCATGAAAGCTAGTACTTTTAGTGATTGTAAAGTTTCTGTTTTCATTCAGAATAATAAATAGTAAATTGCCAGTACTAGAGCAACCTCGGCAGTTTTCGTCCACTAAGCAGTATTTATCTATTAACGTTTCAATGAGAGGTCAGAAAATTATTCATGAAAAAGAGAGAGCTGATCGGTCCTTAAGCACCGAACTTGTACACTGAGATTAAGTTCTTATATGTTCATGATACATTTTCTTTCCGCCTGCATAATCCCAAAGGATTTAGACCTTAAGGAAACAAGTGGCTCTCAAGTATCGCTCATCTGGTATACCTGCCCCTTTTAAGAGTGTCATACACATGTATTTGCATCTTAAAAATGAAGCTAGATGTATTTTTTGGAAAGTTTACAACCTAAGGACCATGCATGCCATGTTAACTTTTCTTTAAACTGTAATACTGGTTTAAGAGACAAAACATTTGTAAATAATTTTTCCGTTCGGGTCCTATCATAGTGTTAAAATTATGTCCACTAGAGGAGGCCAGGTTCATCAGATATAAATTTGAAAGTGGACAAAGTAAGTTCAGTTCATGACATGCTTGCTTTAAACTGGCTTATTATGGTTTCAGAGAAGATTTTTAAACGTTTTTTCCCGTAGGGTCCTATGTTAAAACTAATGGCTACTGATTGCGGCCATCTTGAATGTATGTTTGGGTCACTGGATATAATTTTGCAAGTTGACAATATAAGGAACATCCATGCCATGTCTACTTTAAATTAGCTTTCTGACTTCAGAGGAGTAAATTTTTTAAACATTTTCCTATAGGGTCCTATGTTAAAATTATGTCCACTGATGGCGGCCATCTTGGATGGAGATTTGGAATTTGGATCAGCAAACATAATTTTTGAAAGTTCATTACCCAAGGACTATCCAGGCAATGTTTGCTTTAAATTGGTTTACTGCTTTCAGAGGAAAATTTTTAAACATTTTTCCCATAGGGTCCTATGTTAAAAATATGTCCGTAGATGGAGGCCATCTTGGAAGGAGGTCGGGATCAATGAACATAATTTTGAAAGTTCATCAACCAAGGACCATCCATGCAATGTTTGCTTTAAATTGCTTTACTGGTTACAGAGGAAAAAAGTTTGAATAGTTTTCCCATAAGGTCATATGTTAAAACTGTACGCTGGTGGCAGCCATCTTGAAATTCCGATCGTCATAAAAAACATAAATTTTGTAGAGGTCCATCCAATAATCATCCATGCAACAAATCAATTCAATTCGCCCAGTGCTTTCTGACAAGAAGAGCTTGAAAAGGTTAACCCAATCAGAACAGATTATCTGCCCTTGGCAGCCATGTTGAATTTCCGATCAACAAGAAAAACTTAACTTTTGTACAGCACCATCTACTGAATATCCATGCCAAGTTTGGTTAAAATTTAACATGTAGTTTCAGAGGAGATCAAAATGTGAAAAGCTAACGACGGACGCAGAGTGATGGCAAAAGCTCACCCTGGCCTTTTGGCCAGGTGAGCTAAAAATGACATTTTCAAAGGTCAAGGTCCCTATAGCAACCACATAAAGTCCTTAGGTACCATATATTTTTTTAACTTTGAACGATATGAATAGTCATGATAGTATTAAAATGACATTTCTCAAAGCTCAAGGTCCCTAGCAATGACATAAAGTCCTTAAGAACCTTACATTTTGCAAAATCTTCACTGACGATTGGGTTATCACGGGAAAGACCTTTCAATTGTTCTCTGAATAATTGACCTTTAATTGTGGTCTATTATTTTTTCATGTTTTAATCATTTGTCAAAAAATCTGGGTGGATTTTATAACTTTGGAAAAGTCATGGACCCCTTTCAGAATTCAGAATTTTATATAGATTACCCCTGCTACCATCACCAAACATCAGAAAATTTGACAAAAATAATCATTTAAAACCTAAACCTCTGTAACAACCTGATCATATTGGATGAAAGTTTAACAAGAACTGGTTTCAAATGGTCTTGTTTTAGAAATGTGTCCCTGGTCTCTGGCCACCAACCATAACTAAATATAGACCCCCCACCCAAAGGGTCATGTGAGCTTTTGCTACTACTAGGTGTCTGTCACCAGTCACCTTTTGCATTTTAATCTTCTCCTCTGAAACCACTGGTCCAATTTGGACTAAACTTGGCAGGGATGGTCCTTGAGTGGTCTGCTTTTAGAATTATAGCCACCATCAGCCGACACAGCTTTAACACAGAATCCTATGGATTTTTCATCATGCTGCATTTTGGGAAGCCCTTTATTTACTGCAAATTCATAAATTATTTCATTGTTTTTATTAATTAAACAGGATATTGATCAGTTTTGATTTTTCTTTGTAATGGTTTGTTAGTTATCACATCAATCAGACTCATATTTTTGGCTGTTGTCAAAGAATCGCCATAATATATGCACATGCATTAATTTCTGAATTGCCAGTATATGTAACAATTGAATTATAGCTTGGCAAAAAGTACAGTGAGTGTTATTTTTAATTTCCAGGCTACTGTCATCCATGATGTAAAACAGCCAGAAACTGCAAATGTTGAAGTCAGAGAAGCTGCTTACACTCCAATCATTCCAATGCACAATTCCGTAGATGGATCCTCCAGTGATACAGAGACCAACCATATTGCAGTGCCCCATATCCAAGATGAAATGGAGACAACACCTGATGATGTGCAAACGCAAGTCCCAGACAACAAGTCAGATGAACCAAACCGCCAACCAGAACCAAACCACCAACCAGAACCAAACCGCCAACCAGAACCAAACCACCAGCAAGAACCAAACCACCAGTCAGAACCAAACCGCCAGCCAGAACCAAACCGCCAGCCAGAACCAAACCACCAGCCAGAACCAAACCGCCAGTCAGAACCAAACCGCCAGCCAGAACCAAACCACCAACCAGAAGAACCAAACCACCAGCCAGAAGAACACATGAATCAGTCAAACTTGATAGACAGCATGATAGAAAATCACCTTGACAGAGACCAGCAACTACACAACATGGTGGAGTCCAACACAGCAACACTAGCAACACTGACAGAAACCTTAAATCAGACCATTCAAAACCAGAAACAACAGCAACAACAGATTGAACTCAACCACCAGATTCTGCAAAAGATCTTAAGGAACCAAGACCTCATACTTCAAATACTTAAGTCCAGTTCAGCCCAGCAACAAGTCGACAACACCTGGCAACCAGTCCTCAGTTTTTCATCAGATGACCTGACCAATGTTGGTGACAATTTAATACCACTCAATTTAGTAGCTGTAGAATCAAGTGGAGACCAAGTAGCAATGAGCAGTTCATCACCATCTTCTTCAACCACTGACCACACACCAACAGTTCAAAACGACATAGAGACAGACAACAGCAGCACCAACAGCTCTCCAGAATATAGTTCTGAAGTAATCCCAGTAGAGGTTTTGAC
Source organism: Botula fusca (assembly GCA_028566455.1). Taxonomy (NCBI): domain Eukaryota; kingdom Metazoa; phylum Mollusca; class Bivalvia; order Mytilida; family Modiolidae; genus Botula; species Botula fusca. The sequence goes on from JAOXYH010074739.1 coordinate 8,137, forward strand.
CACACCAGTGTATGCAAGTACCGATCATTCATCTAATGCCTCAGATCCTGAACAACACTACACCAAATCAACAACAAAACCACTGCAGAAAGTTACAAACCCAGTATTTTGGAATTTGCCGCTCTCATCTTTAATTGGTACAAAATCATCAGACTTTGGATGCAACATCACCAACTTCACACCGCTACAGCCAACCATACCTGAAACCTTCACCATCACAGAAGCCACTATTATTTCAGCAAAGAACCAGTCTTCAACACTTCGCCATAAGTTTGCTGTAAATTTATTCCGTAAAATCCTAACCATTGGAGAAGTATACAACAAAAATGTGACAGGAAAAACCTTCCATGGAACCAATAAAGAAAAGATCGCCCCCTACAAAGTTGAGATGATTAAGAAGTTAAGTTTCATGTATTTTCCATCAACACCAGCTGACGAAGCAAGAGACTGGCGCTACATCATTACTCAGTTAAACAAAGCAGTATGGTATGCCGAAAAGTTTATTCTTGGGAATTTAGATTTAAGTGACATTGTGTAAATTAATGACATTCATTTTGAAACAGAACTGTAACAAGGAACAACAAAGTTTACATTCTTAGGAATTTGTTCATTCACTTTGAAGTTTTTCAAATATAAACACTGTGCATGTTCTACCATACAAGTGGTTTTTCATGAGAAAAAAATTTGAGATAAACATGATAAATGTTTAAATCGGCCATGTTTTTGACAAAGATTAGGTATTTTAGTGTCTTGCTTGTATATGTGATATACTTTAGATACTTCTAATGCAGATGAAAATTTTGCACCGTTTATTTTTCATGTAGTCATAATTTATATATAAAAATGTAACAAAAATTAGATGCCGATGAAAATAACCACTTGTTTGGTACATGTAGCTGCACTCAAAAATTCAGTTTGTATAAAAGATTACAATACCTGTACATGTACTATATATATATATTGTAGCAAATCTTAATATATTTTTGCTATTGGAAAAAAGATATGCATTACTGTGGATTCATTTATTTTGGTGGACACCAATTTTCGTAGTTCAAGAAAAATATGCGGTTTCGAGGATACTTAATTTTGTGGTTTTGCTTTTACTTAGTAATAAGTCGATTGCTCATTTACAGTTTGTTGGATATTTAAATTGGTGGTTCACCTTTATCCACGAAATCTACGAAAATTAATATCCCATGAATAATAATGAATCCACAGTATTTTTTTTTATTTTAAACATTGAATCGCCAAAAGAAATAGAATCTGATATGTTTGCTGTGATACATTGCTTACTATCAAATGTATTTCAGTGGTAATTATTTTTTTTGCATACAGATTGTATAAGTACTTTTCAAATCATGTACAAAGTATCATACACAATTCATCCTAGAATTTTTTTGTTATGATCCTGATAGCTTAATTTTTAAACAAAATGCACTGATCATATTATTATACACTGTATCTACAAAAAATATACATAAAATAATATAAAACGCAGACATTCACATTTGTATGACTTGTATCAAAGTTAACAATTCCTTCCATCCACCTCCTCCTTATTAAATATTTTTTAATGGAACCACATGTAACAAAACACAGTATTAATCGTTTTGAAAATTTTCATATTTAGCAGATTTGGAAGCAAGAACAAGAATTTAACATTTATTTCAGTTCATGTTCATGTTCTTCATTCCCCACTAGCACATCCTCTTTTCTGAATTACTTTAGGTATAACTTTATAAAGATGATCTATATATCGGTTACACATCGCTGGCGTGACAGAATTCCAGTACTGTTCAATTCCATTAATAAGTTCTTGTTGAGTACGTGGTTTTACATGCCGTCTCAAGTGGTGTTTAAGGTTGGCCCAAACCATCTCTATAGGGTTTAAGTCGGGTGACTCGGGGGGCGTCTCCCAGTGGTTGATTCCATTTCTGACCATAAAATCTTTTGTGGAGCGACTAACGTGTTTTGGGTCATTGTCCTGGATGAATCGATGCCCATCTGGATAGACATTGTTGATGAAAGGCACTAATTTTGCTGATAAGATCTGCTGGTAGAATTCGCTGTTCATTATTCCATTGAATAAATATCCCCCGGTAGCACCTCTCCTGGAAATGCCGGCCCACAGGTGAATCTGAAATTTAAGATGTAAATACATTGTACATAAAGTTTAAATTATAGTTTAATGCATTGTTTTTTGTGCAAAAAAAACCTGAGTGAAACTTATTTGTGAACTAGTGCTGCTGTACAAATATTTTTATAAATTTTTCTTTGTATGATATACAAGTTATTTATTCAATAATAAAAGTACCAATCATACATGCATTACTTGTCATTCACTTTTGACCATTGGACACATCAATAAGGAATCTAGTGGAACAGTTTCAGAAGTCTACTACTGTTAATCTCGAGAAATATTAAAATCTACATGTCATACATGTACATGCAGTGGTATAATTTCGTTTTTCCAGAATTTTCGGTCTGTCATTATGGAGTTATGGGACTTTGATTGCATGGCATATTTTTTTACATGTCGTACACTAACTCAGAAAGGCTTCGTCCGATTTATCCCAAATTTTGATATAATGTAGGGAATGCTGATACCTGGTTCCCTTTTGTTTTTTAGCTCACCTGGCCAAAGGCCAGGGTGAGCTTTTGCCATCACTTGGCGTCCGTCGTCCGTCCGTCGTCGTCGTAAACTTTTCATTCAAAGCTCTTCTCCTCTGAAACCACTGGGCCAATTTGAACCAAACTTGGCAGCAAT
>JAOXYH010074847.1:0-10903 GCA_028566455.1 Botula fusca
GTTCTATTTATAGCAACAGCGGCCATTTTTGTTCATCGACGGACATGCCGGATATAAATTAGAATCTAGGGACCCCAATGATGCTTATGGCTAAGTTTGGTTTGAATCAGTTCAGTAGTTTCAGAGGAGAAGATTTTTGAAAAAGTTTACGACGGACGGACGGACGGACGACGGACGCCAAGTGATGACAAAAGCTCTCCCTGGCCTTTGGCCAGGCGAGCTAAAAAGGTTATTTAGTTATTTTCATCTTTTCATTTTTATTTTAGTGCAGAAATTTGTGGGAATCGCAATGCAAAATCTCCGCATAATATGCTATTACGCCATAGCCCGTTTGGGGTATTTTTTTGCTAATATGGCAGCAAGCAGGTGAACGGAAATGTTCAAAACATGTTGTAACGAGCCATATTAAATGGATAAAATATTCACAATGGATTCTATGGTAAGAAAATTAACATATATTTCGACAGTAAAAAAACAAATATTTTAAATGTGCTTTTAGTAAGGTTTTAAAATACTCTTGCTGATCATTTTTGCTTGTCTAGCCCGCTTTTTTACCATACGCTAAATGCCCTCAAATTACAAGTTTTCTGAATAAGTCGTTAATTCGGACATCAGTGTAAAAAATTATGCACATTATTCTTTTCTAAATGTGCATTTGATAAAGTTTATCAAATAAAAGAATATTTTCATAAATAATAACAGACAAAAAAATGCCAAGAAAATCGAAATGTCTAGTCTATTTTGTTTCCTGACAATCTTTTTTTTGTAATTATCAACGTACCGTCCTTTTTGCCTTTACAATCCGAAATTTATGCACAAACTACCTTTCTGTCGGACGAAATAAAGTTGAAAACAGTAGAAAAAATAAGAAAAAAGAAAGAAGGCAACAAAAATGCTACAGAAATCGTATCAATAGGGAATCTGTTGTACATGGTTATTACTTTGAAACTGTACATGATGATAAAAACCCTTTGAAACTGAAGTTAGTTAGAGAAATTCCAGCATTGTATCAACACTTTTTGTTGAGATCGATATTGACGATAATGGAGTAGTCAGTTTTAATAAGCCATTCCGGTCATGTACATGCCCGTGTAAATGGTCGAATTCTTCGATGTTTAGATTAGTTCACAATTAAAGGTAATGTTGACATTTTTTTACTGATTTTTAAATAATCTTTTCATTTTAAATTGAACTTCAAACTTTATGCGCTAACGGAAGCTAACAAAAACAATTATTTTCAGACCACATGCAAATACAAAAGAAAGGGGCCAAAAATTACGAGAGTTAAACATTCAGAAGTGAAAACTTAAGCGAATGTCAACACGAATTATCGTATACTTGACGTTCTGACTCGATGCATAGTTTATAACGTTACAAACTGTGCTCCAATACTGTGCGCAACGTCAGTGTAATGGAGACTTTTGTAGAGCTTGACTTGATGATCATTTTTGCTTTTACAGTTTCTCTCTGTATGTTATCAGATTCAAGATATTGGTTAAAACAGCAAAAATCATCAAAAATTACGCTTAAAAGACAATAACTCTTGTTAGGAGTTTTCTATGTCTGTATAATAGAGACTTTTGTAGAGCTTGCCTTACTTAACATTTCTGTTCTTTGCCGTTTCTCGCTATCTAAAATTGTTATATTATATTAGATATTGGCCTTAAACAGCAAAAATCGTCAAAATGTACGTTAAAAGGCGAATATCTAATGTAAGGAGTTGTATGACAATTTCGGCGAAACGGAGGCGTTTGTAGAGCTTTACTTGCTGATCATTTCTGCTTTTCACAGTTTCTATCTTTAATCGTTTTCAAGATATCGGACAAAACCAGTAAAAATCGTCAAAATTTACGTTTAAAGGCAAATAACTCATGTAACGAGTCTTGCAACAATTTCGGTGTTCTGGAGACTCTTGTAGAGAATTTTTGCTTTGTACAGTCTCTGTATTTAAGAAGAATGAAAGGACTGTAAGCGAAAGCTTACAAATACCCCCCGCTCATTTGTATTTTAGACATCTACAATATAATTGCTTCACACCAAATATGAGATGGCTGCTGTTTATAGTTTCTGTGAATTTTGCAACAAAAGATTTCCGGATCCATAGTGTATATAGGGGAAAATGGAAGCGGCATCGTTCAACAGGAAGTGGGCGCAGATCAAGTACGAAAGTAAATCCCACACTACAACTCCCCTCGGTCATTCTTTACACCAAATTTGAAATGGCTGCTGTTTATAGTTGCTGAGAATTTTGCGACGAAAACTTTCCATAGTAGTACATATAAGGGAAAATAAAAGGCAGCATTGTTAAACAGGAAGTAGATGTGCCGCAGGTAAGAAAGTAGATCCCACATAACACCTGATGATGGTCAGGCTTCACATCAAATATGAAATGGCTGCTTTAATATTTGCTGAGAATTCAGAGACGAAAAATTCCCATAGTACTTATAGGGGGGAAATGTAAGATGGCATCGTTTAACACGAAGTAGGTGTGCGACAAGTACGAAAGTCAATCCCACATTACAACTCATCATGGTCATGCTTCACATCAAATATGAAATGGCTGTGCTTATAGTTGCTGTGAATTTTGCGACGAAAATTTTCCATAGTACATATAGGGGAACATGTGATGCGGCAGATGTGATGTGATGTAAACAGGAAATGGGTGTGCGGCAGATATGAAAGTCAATCCTACCTTACAACTCATCATGGTCATGCTTCCGAAAAAGCTGTAGCTTATAGTTGCTGAGAATTTTGCGATAGGGGAAAATGTAAGGCGGCATCGTTAAACAGGAAGTGGGTATGCTACAGATACAAAAGTCAATCCCACCTTACAACTCCTCATGGTCATGCTTCACAACAAATATGACATGGCTGCTCTTACAGTTGCTGAGAATTTTGTGACGAAAACTTTCCATAGTATATATAGGGGAAAATGTAAGGCGGCATCGTTAAATAGGAAATGGGTGTGCCACAGGTACGAAAGTCAATCCCACCTTACAACTCGTCATGGTCATGCTTCATACCAAATATGAAGTGACTGCTACTTACAGTAGCAGAGAATTTTGAAACCAAAAATTGTGACGGACGGAAGGACGACGGATAGAGGTAAACCAGTATACCCCCACTCCTTCGGAGCGGGGTATAAAAATCGTCAATATTTACGTTGTAATTCCTCATGTAAGGATTTTTCTGACAATGTCTGATCATTTTTGTTCTCTGTTAGTTTCCATCTGTTATTATTATCAAGATATGGGCCAAAAAGATAGTGTAAAAAAGACATTTATGTTTAAAAGGCCAATAATTCATGAAAGGAGTAGTCTAACAATTTTGATGTTATAGCGACATTCGTAAAGCTTGACTTGTTGAACATTTCTCTATTTACAGTTTCTTGGTAGTTTTTCTTTTTAGTTTCTCTCTATCTGTTGTTTGTTTTCAAGATACTGGCCAAAAACAGCAAAATTCGTCAAAATTTACATTTAAAGGTCAATAACTCATGTAAGGAGTCATCTGACAATTTCGAAGTAATAGAGACTTTTGTATAGGTTGACTTGCTGATCATTTTTGCCCTCCACAGGTTTTCTCTATCTGTTATAGTTTTTTAGATATATCATTTGGAGATATAAGCAACTAGATGTTCACTTGAGCTTGTATCGCTCATCTGGTATACCTGGCCTTTTAAAAGTGTCATATATTTCAGCGTAAAGCAATGCTACACATATGCTGGCAAAGAAATTTCTATTTTGGTCATGAAAGTGGTTGGGTTTATCTACACTCTGAAATTAGAAACCACTACACCACTGCGCACATTTTGCTTCAAACGGATGCAGTGATTTCAGGTGAGCCTTTTGTAGAGCTTGACATCATCATTGTTGCAATTCAATTTCTCTTTGTTTTATTTCAAGTTATTGCCAAAAACCCCCAAAATCATCAAAATGTACATTTCATGAGCAATACCTCATGTAAGAAGTCGTATAACCATTCACTGTAATGGCGACTTTTGCAGATCTTTACTTACTGATCATTTTTGCTTTTTACTGTTTCCCTCCATCAATCTGTTAATTGTTTTCCATATACTAGCCAAAAACAGGAAAAATCATCAAAACTTGTGTTTAAAGGCCAGTATCTGATGTAAAGACTCTATCAGTTTGTCTCTATCTGTTTGTAGTTTCCAGATATTCGCCAAAAACATCAAAAATCGTCAAAATCTGCTTTTCTAGGCCAGTAACTCATGTAAGGAGTCGTTCAACTATTTTTGAAAGTAGATACCCAAAGGATGATTCAGATCATATTTGGTAGCTGTAGACCCTGTGGTTTAAGAGAATTTTTTTCAAAAAGTTTAATACGGACGGACGGACGGACGGACGACGGATGGAAAGTGATGGAAATAGCTCACACTGGCCCTTTGGGCCGAGGTGAGCTGAAAAATTACATGAGGAAGGAGGTCAGTCATGTTTTTCTGTCCTTTCGAATGTGCTTAATGTTTCAAAAACTCCATGAGGTATCAAACACAAATTACTGTAAACTTCGATGTAATTTTGTCATTATTATTCGTAGTATACCAATTTTCATGGGTCCCAGTAACCACGAATTTAAGTATCCAATGAAATACAGATCCGCTAGTGCTTTGTTCCCTTCAAAATACAAATTAAAGTAGACACACGAAAGTATCCACGAATACAAATGAATCCACAGTACGAATATAAATGAATCCACATTATGTTCTAAATGATCTCTTTAGAATACTGTGAAGTCAGAATTAAAAGGTATATATATATATATATTAATACCTGGTACAACTTCAGCAATTAATTAATTAATGAAAAAGGAAAATTGAGGACTAATGTCCAGATCAAAATAAACTTTGACTTTGAGAAATATCTGGATTATATAAAGGATCCAAAAAAAGAAGTTGGATAACTAAATTCAGAATTAGTTCTGATAAATTAAAGATAGAGTCTGGTAGATATACTAGACTTGCAAACACCTTTAAATGAAAGAATTTGTGCTAGATGTGGCAAACTGGAAGAAGATGATAAAATTCATTTTTTAAATCCTTGCACTTTTTAGAGGCAAGACAAAATGTATTTGATCTGATCAATAAATCAAATGTTAATTTTCAATCCGCTGTTCTCTTTCCAAAAAAGTTACGGACCTTTAACTGTGAAAATATAGATATTTTGAATAATCTTAGTATCCTACTCTTAGAGTCAGATTTGAATTGACTATTTAATATCATAATATTTAGAATACAACTATAGAATAATATAATAGTTTTTGATTGATTTTTTAAACTGAATTTCCAAATTACATTTTATGTCATTGAATCGTTTATTGTACTGTCTTTGCCCCTTGGGGGCCACTGATTTGTCAAATAAACTTGTATTCTGGGAACTATCAGTAGGATATTGTGTGGTTTAAATTTACCCTCACTAAACAGGTAATTGTTCATAAAACTGCGGTTAATTTCAATCCTTAGACAGATTTGGCATCACTTTCTGGACCTTTGGTTTTCATACTCCTATGGTTTACTCTAGATTCATTTATTTTCGTGGATACCAATTTTCGTGGTTCAATAAAAATATGAGCTTTCGAGGATACTTAATTTCGTGGTTTTGCCTTTCCTTACTAGCAAGTCAGCTGATTAATTTACAGTTCGTTGGATACTTAAATTCGTTGTTTGCCAGTTCTCGCGAATTCCATGAAAATTGGTATCCCAAGAATAATAATGAATCCACAGTACTTTGAATTCCCAAAAATTTAATCTGGAAAAAGGTCATTCCAGAAACATGCCTAAAATAAATCTTTGATTGATTCATTTGTAAGAATCACTGTTATTTCCCTTCTAAGTTTTAAAAGGGAGGCATTAAATCTCTTTTATTGACATTTCGATCAGAAATTGAGGCAATACTCTCCCTTTATCCACAGACCGTAATGTAGTGCAAAATTATCTTAACAAATATATCTCTTACCTTGAGAGACAGAAAATATGTTCCTACCATCCTTGGACATACAAATCTGTGCCACTGAACTAAAAAGAATCCACCAAGAGTTTGTGAAAATATTGTATTTTACGTGTAATTATACACATAATTCGCACTACCGACAACACTCAATTTTGCTAATACTTGGCAAAGTTGTGGAAATATTTCACATGTTTGTGAGTGAAATGCACCCTTTTGTGCACATGGACCGAGTCTCCAACCTGTTTTTATATGTCAAGAAACCTAGGGTGATCATGTCTCACAGCAGTATTAATAAAGTCCAAGTTACTTGTCAAAAGTCTTTAGTTCCATTATTGTCAACTGCATCCATAAAACAATTCATTGGTTGAATCAGTTTAAAACTGCCGTATTAACCTCAGTGCCAAAAAATATTTGTTAAGAATCAGGTACACATGAAAACAAAGACATGCTCAATTCATCTTATGGTACATGTATCTTCAAGCCATATTTCTAAAAGCTGAAATTAGGTAAGATACTCCAAATTCAAAACGGACAAACTGATTCACTTCATGCCATATATATTGCCAAAATACTTACTCCTTATGCAAACTGTACTGATGAAACAAGGTCAAGCTCTTCAAATCCTGAACATCAAAAACTGTTGTACCAGGTAATTCAATTTCATCATCTGTGCAGGTAAAAGAAAACGATGGTGTTATAATTATAAAATCTTACAATGTGTTGTAAAAAAATAACTGCCAAAATTAAGGCATCAATTTAAATTTCTGGTTTCAACAGGAAAACTTTTATCAAATTCTGACGAGAAATGACTTCACAATGCTACGCAATTATAGCCTTTTGATGAGGTTGATACGTTTTTTATCGACCTGATGAAACTATATCAACAGAGGATGAATGCCAAGGTCGATATACTATCAGATGGTCGATAAAATCTAAAATACAGTGGAATTTAGATCACTAGAACACCACCGATATCTGAAACCTGTTTTGCTGTCCCTTTAATCAAGTTAGAAGATACTGTAAGCCATCTAGCTCGAATTGTTTTCATCGGTCCATTGAGTGTTCGAGCCAACTAGGTTCGACTGTATCACGGAAGACTGATCTTTGGCATCATACTTTGCAGACCTAAAATATCTATGTAGCATTGCGGACCAATAGGGTGATTCACTTGACAGATTTTTTCTCATAAGCTGGCCATACACCAGAACATACCGATATTATTTTGTTTGGCCTCATCCAAGTTATTCTCTGCTGGACAGTTCCCTTCCGGTGGTACAGTACATAGAGAAAAACTATGTTTTTGAGGATGTGGGGTTCCAAACAGTTGTTTTGGTGTCTGACCAAATTCCATGATCTGTATCTCCATACGGGCCCTCTCATTTGGGTCTTCTATGCTGTACATGGAAAAGACGAGAATTATTAAACTCCATGATCAATATCTCATTACAAGCTCTTTCATTGGGGTCTTCTATGCTTCACTTGAAGCTAGAGGCCGACCTGAGCCTGTATTGCCCCCCCCCCCCCCACCGGTATATCATGTTATATATTTGCAGCTTAAATTGAAGTTAAATGTATGTTGACGATTTGAAGAAATTTCTGTTTTGGTCATGGAAGTGGATACATCTGAAATGATCATGTCACAAGTCGTCTACCAATTTTGGTGTAAATAGATTTTGCAGAGCTTGGTGATCCTTTTTGGAACTAATAGTTGCTCTATTCAAGATATACTGTTATCAAGATATTAGCCAAAACATCAAATTTATGATTCATAGAACGTAACTAATGAAGGGAGTCGTCTGACGATTTCTGGCTAATGGAGACTTTTGTAGAACTTGACTTGCTCATCATGCTTGCCTTTTACAGCATCTTTTAATGTTTTCAATGTAATGGCAAAATACGGCAAAAATCATCAAAATTTAGGTTTCATTGGGCAATAATAATAATAATTTACTTCCTAATCACAGGGCCTTTGCAGGCATAGCAAATCACATATGAATATTCATACATAGGACATAATGGACAATTTTAACATAGTCATTCATACTTAATTAGCATTGATTAGACACATGTAAATACAGTCAACATAATTATTAAGTACATGCATATCAGTGTACACGTATGAATCATATTTTATGGGAGAGCCAGCCAAGACAATGGAAATAAATATGAGTAAAATCATATTATTATATATAGAAATTATGTATTTTTGGTCTTTCTAATATTAAAATTAGACTGTAAATAATCTTCAAACTGGGTCAAAACCTTCATATTTTCGTTGGTCAAAATCCAGGTAAAAACATTTCAGGACTCAAATTATGTAAAATTGGATAATATATATATAACTTTTCACAGAATTCTTTTCTATTAATATCATATAGAGGACATTTAAGTCATGTAAGGAGACAAAGATTTTGGGACAATGAAAACTTTCGAGAAGCTTGACTTGTTGATCATTTTTGCTTTTCACAGTTTCTCTCTATCTGTTATTGTTTTCAAGATATCGGCCAAAAACAGCAAAAACTCTCAACATTTACGTTTCAAGGGGCATAACTCATGTAAGGAGTCATCTTACGATCTTGGGGTAGTCGAGAATTTTATAGAACTAGACTTGCTTACCATTTTTGCTTTTTACAGTATCTCTCTGTCAGCTACTGTTTTCAAGATATTGGCCAAAGACAGCCAAAATCATAAAAATTTACTTTTCACGGAGTATACCTTTCGCAAGGAGTCGTCTAACGATTAAGGGCTAACGGAGGCTATTGTAGATCTTGACTTGGTGATAATTTTTACCTTTTACAGTTTCTATCTTTTATTGTTTTAAGATATATGCAAAAACAGCAACAATCCTCAAAATTTATTTTTCATTGGGCATTACTCGTGTAAGGAGCCGTCTGATGATTTCGGGGTAATGGAGTCTATAGTAGAGCTTAACGTGCTTATCATTTTTGCCCATCACAGCTTTTCTATATCTTAGATGTAAGCAAAAATGTTCATTTTACTCTCATATTTCATTTATAGTGACAGCAACCATTTATTTTCATCGATGAACATGCTGGATATAAATTGCTTTGGCCAAGTTTAATTAATTTGAACCAGTTCAGTAGTTTCAAAGGAAATTTTTGAAAAAAGTTTATGCCGGATGACAGACGGAAGGATAAGCTCGCCCTGGTCTCTGACTAGGTGAGCTAAAAAAGAATTGGTACTGAACATTTTGTTCAATTTAGACATGCATTTGATTTACATAGGTTCAATTATATCGAAATTTACTTCGAAAATTGACTGATGTCCAAATTTTAGTTCAAACAGGAATCCAGTTTACTCATGGTTGGGTTTAGAAGGATCACTTTATTTGTTTACTGTATCTTTGTCAACACATGGGTAAATACTGCTGACAAAGTATACAGGGTTTTCTTTGTCATTTTAAGAAGCCGATGGAAACTAAAGATCTGAGATGGATTGATTTTGATTTTTGTGGTTTTATGCCGCACCAGCACGCAATGGCTATATTGCGGCGATCTGGAATAGAAAGGACTGCATAAGTCAGCCTATAGAGTATATTTGTATGACGAAGATAGATTAACGACAAACTAAAGGCTCACCAGAGCTTATATCACTCACATCTCCTACATATGCACACTTTGCATATATTCAATGGCAAGTTGTTTCAATTAAGAAAATTTTAATGATATTTTGTTTTTGTCTGCAAAAATGAAAAACACTTAAAAAGTTCATACAAAAGCTGTAATACAAGTTGGGTAACAGTTCATCATTAAGTTCTGCAATTCATATTAAAGTCCTTCCTGGTTACATAAAAAGCATTTTTGATCAATATTTGAACATTGGCTCACTAGTTTAGACGAGCTTTTTAAAACACTTTTCCCATTGGGTCTTTTGTTAAAACTTGGTCTGTTGATGGTAACCATCTTGGATGGAGGTGGCGATCACCAAGGCGGCCTCCTAAAACATTTTATCAAGTGGGGAAGATATTTAAACAAAGATATTTGTGTAAAACTATGTCCTCTGGTGGTGGCAATATTTGATGGGGGTCCGGGTCACTGGACACAATTCTAAAGGGAGGCTATCCAAATATCATCTGTGTCATATTTGCATTAAATATGCTCACTGGATTCAGAGATGTTTTATTAAAACATTTTCCAATAGGGTCCTATGTTAAAACGATTATCTCTGATGATGACCATCATCTAGGATGGAAGTGGAGGTTACCTTACACAACTTTGAAAGTTGACAACCTAAGCACCATCAACGGCTTACTGAATTCAGAGATTTTTATGCATTTTTCCCATTGGGTCCTGTGTAAAACTATGTCCGCTAATGGCGGCCATCTTGGATGGAGGTTGGGTTCATCAGCCATGATTCTGAAAGGGGCCATCAATGGCATGTTTGCTTTAAATTGGCACACCGGTTCCAGAAAAGAATATTTTTAAACATTTTCCCCATAGTCTTTTCTTTAACTGTGTGCTGATTGCGGCCATTTCGGATGGAGGTTGGGTCTAAACATAACTATGAAAGTTGACAAACTAAGCATCATCCATGCAAGGTTTGCCTTAAATTGGCTTACTGGATTCAGAGGAAAAGCTTTTCAAGATTTTTGTCCCACAGGGTCCTGTATAACAAGGGCACCGCGAAGCGGAGCATCCCCTCGCAACCCCACAAAACTGAATTTAGCTCAATTCGGGCACTGTGTCCTTGAAAATCTACAGGCTTTCTGCTCTTTTCATAGTTAAGGCCTGTGTAAATTTTGGTTAAGATCATCTGGAAAACACAAGCTGCACTATGTCCACAAATATCACATATGGCCAAACTTGTGACGTGACCGTGTGACCTTGACCTTTGACCTGTGATCTTGAAAATCAATAGGCTTTCTCCTCTTTTCATAGTTGATGCCTATGCAAAGTTTGGTAAAGATCCACTGAAAAACA
>JAOXYH010075067.1:0-10902 GCA_028566455.1 Botula fusca
ATGCATTATCCTCCATACATTTAATTATTTTACATAATCCTGGATCATCATAGTCCAATCGTCTGTCGATTAATATAGATAAGATATTATTTGAAATACTGGGCAGTAATTTTTCAGACCAGTACAGATTTTCTCCATTCGTTTCCAAATATTTCAAAAACATCTCTACTTCCTCCAATATGCTGGATTCAAAACTTCTCCTGCCAAAACCCAAATTCCGGAGTCTTGAGAGTATAAATGTTTTCTGTTGCCTCCATGCAGTTCCACTAGTCGAAACTACTCCTTAAAGGTAACAAAATATTTATATGTAAAAAAACATCAAAAGCTACCACAGCCAGAAATTACCGGCAATTTGCTAATTTGCATATATCAAATGGTGACACCTTTTGGAACGTGCAAATTTTTCGTGATTCGTGTGGACTTAAACTCCAGTGATTTAGACCATTCCGTGTAAAGTATAGGTAAACGCCGTTTGCTTTATTTGTTAGTCAGTGCTATTCATGTTAATTATCGGGTAGCTAATAACGTACTAGTACTTGATGCGAAAAAGGGGCCTTTGCGGCCAATGTTAGGGTAGTTGGTTTTCTCCTATCTGAACAATAACTGTAGCCTATCACCCCTCCCGTGTGAGCTTCCGCCTCGCGCAGTATACATGTACAACATAAAAGGTCACTAGACACGCAAGGTACCTGATAAAGTTTGTCAATCACCTGCCCGGCGATGAGGCTTTTCCTCTGCCATTAAAACTGACCGCCATGATATAACTGAAATACTGCTGAAAGTGGTGTCCCCTTTCAGTCAATCAATATTGAATTGATAACTGACATTATCATCAACATACTAATTTGCATGATGGCGATTAGGTAGATTATCACTTCGTCTCGGGTTTTAACTATTTGTTCAAGTATAATAATCACCATAAGACCCTCGTCAAAAGGTATTTTCTTTATGTATAATTGTGAATGCCCAATGATTTATCGATAAATACTATAATATTTTCAATTAACAATATCCATATTGGCTCAGTTATTTTTACGAGGACCACAGCCAATGCAACGGGCCGATGACTAATAACTAGCCAATACGGAAATTGTTACTTAATGATAAATTTAATTATCAACTTTACTTTCAAAAAAGTTTTCTATAATGATTTTCAAAATTTATTTCTCAAAATTTAATTTGAATTGCCAAAATTGATGTTTTTATAATATATAATAATTGAAACGTGTGTACAGTTATGAAAGTATACTTTTTTACAAGGAAGTTGGAAAACGTATTTATTTTATGATTTTGCATAAGGAGATGATTAAAATGAATGGTCACAAGTAGGATGAAAAATCAACTGCTAAAGAATTGCAGGTAGTTGATGGAGCATTCTGCGGCAATTTGACATCTGCATTCTACATACATACAAAAAATACATACATACAAAAAATATTAGTCAGTAAAACTGGGATAGGAAGGGTGAACATGTCTGAGTACGGCAACGTTCAGTCTGAAATTTTCGGTGCTATGCAAAATTATCACATGCTGCTAGGGATAGCCGGAGTTAAACAAAGTTCTGCAAATTACCACCTTTGAAGAACCAATGAAATAATTGGATTACGTCAGAAATTTGCGTAAAGTATAATAAAAGAAAATAATTAAAGTATTTTATGGTGGCCTGTTGTCTCTAGAAAACTATCCTTTGATCAGACAGCATCACAGTAAAACTACAATTGCCAAAGATATACACGGTGGGTGAACAAGAATTTACAAGAATTCATCTTACAAAAATTTATCTTCGCTGATTATTAAAAGAAAAAAAAAACTTCAAATGTCAGGACTCTTTAGCAATATTCTTCAGATGATGATTTCATTCGAAATCACAATGCATACAGGGCGTTATCATTTGAAAATGATCAACTAAACTGTTTGAATATCTGTTTTCCAAATTGCCAATATATTGACCATTATGCTTTTAATGGTAAACAACAAAGTATTACCCTGAAGTTATCATCCGATACCTTACTGTTACTATCACTTCCATCGTCTCCGTCGTCTGCGACTGCAACATTTGATAATATACATATGTACATACAGTTGTGCATATTGAACATAAAACGCGGCTTAGCATTATAAATCTTGTCACACTTACTCTTTTTAGCACGATGCAGCTTAAACAGCAGACACTGTGCGTGGATTTAATGTCAATATGTGTGATATTTTCTGGGGCTTTTTTTCTGTTTATTTTGTTTTACTTTTGATTTTATGTTGTGTGCGTGCGTGTTTTTTTGTGTTTTGTTTTCTGTTACTTTTCTTGTGCATCTTTTGTATAAACAAGCTTAATTTAGCGTTCTCCAAGCTACAGAGATTCGTAAGAAGCAAATGACTGTTCATACATATATGAATAAAAAGATCATATAATGCAACGAGCGCGCTGTTGATCATTTCGACAGTGCACACGTTCATGCTCATTAACTGTCAGACGTATTTTTCAATAATTTAAGGTAATGCTAAACCCGCCATGATTTACTGACGGGAAGACCTATCTTCATTTGCCAGTATCATAGTAACTTGATGTTTCCCTTGACCAAAACTGATACAAAATCTTGCATGTATCAATAACAACATAACTACAGATTCCATTTTACGAAAACTTACAGTTCCAAATAAATAAATTACGACCAAATAAACATTGGCTGTGGAAAGGTACAGTTGTTTTGTTTTGTTTTTGTTTTTGTTTTTTTGTTTTGTTTTGTTTTGTTTTGTTTTGTTTTTTGTTGTTTTTTTTGCATCGAGGAGCGTATCTTTTTACTAAAATTACTTCCCTTGGTTGCTTTCAACAAGATCCCGCGGCCAAGTTCGTAATTTCTTCATTTTATAATTTCTTAAAATACTGTAAATCTTGTAGAAAACAAATTTATATGTATATATGCAGGCGTTGCAAAATAAATGTTTAATTATTAAATTTCAAAACCATTTTTTTTTATTTTTAGCTTAATATAATGATTTATTTTTATGGAAAAGAGTCATATTGCGATTAAATGTGTTTTATATATAGAGTTTCTTATTCAGCTACTTGTCTATAACAATAACTCTCCACTAGAGATATTTAAATTTAAAAATTTTAAAGCTCGAGCTTAAGCAAGAATGAAGACCTATAGTATCCACTAGAAGCGGAAGGCAAATCTGTTTCTCCTATGACAAGAAAAAGTCAAAACTTTTTGAAATTATAAATTCGTCGTTTGGAACTCCACCAATTATGTGTAATTCATATTTTATTATGCTTGCTAGGCAAACACCATATGTATTTTTTGCTAATACTATGGTAAAGAAAACAGCTGTAAGTATATGTTTTATTGGACAACTTTTGATTGTTCATTTAACGCCATTTTTAGCAGTATTTCAGCTATATCCTGGCTGTTAGTTTTAGTGGCGGAGGAAGCCGGATGCCCGGAGGAAACCGCCGACCTTAGGCAGGTAACTGACGAGCCTTATCACGTAAGGTTGCAAGTCGAGTGCACTCTTTTTTGTTGTTTACAAAGCTGGGCGCGAACTCACAACCCAGTGCTGATAGGCTATAGTGATTATACATGTAAACCAACGACCTTAACCACCCGGCCACCCAATGCCCGAACAGCTTTTGAAGTAAATGTCACAAATGTACTACAAAATCCAAGTTTAGCCGTTTTTGGAACATTAAAAACCCGCAGCAATTCCCATACAGAAATTTAATCACCGGTGGGTGGTTAAAATTTATCGTATTTTGACCAATTAATTAACACGTCAAGAATAGAAGAGAAATTAATACTACCTACCAGTTTCAATGGTAAAGCCAAAGGATGCCACACAGAATAAGGCGATAAGAATAACAATCTTGCAAACCTTCATACCTCTCGAGTTAGTCTAAACTATGAACAGAAATGATCTGTCATGAAAAAGTTAACCATAACTTTATACTACTTTTTGAGCAACAGATGCAATTTACAACAGGAATTAACGTTGTCATTTTCAAAAGTACAGTTATAACAAATGTATTCACTTGTTACATCATAATTACTTTATTCCACCTTTGAACTTAGTCATGTTTGCATTCCTTGAAAAAATATAATAACATACAATGTTATGTTAACCTATAAGCACTGATTTAGGCACTTGCGTTCGCAAGTTAATTGCATTTTGCCAAGGTCCCATTGACATCGACATGTGGTTCAGTTTTGCGTACGGTATTTCAATGTATTTATTTTACATTTCCATTTATTTTGGCGATTGAATCATTTTGTTCCCGTAAGTTATCTTACCGAGTACAATACGTTTATGCTGAGTTCACCAGTACATTTAATGCGTATCGAAAACATTTGAAATGCGCATCGAAAACGCTGGTTGTGGCAACACCTCAATAAATTAACATTGCGCAGTGAAAAAAGTTTCACCCAATACCTTTACCAATTATTATTTGACGTCGCGTTCACACGTATTACGTACTCGATAGCTATATGTATATTGGCTATTACACATGGAATATGTATTGCGTTTGAACGCAGCATTAGTTAACATAACCGTATAATTTGGATCAATATTTATTAAAATTTTGTTCAGTGCATATACATTTGGCCCTTTAATGTTGTCATTGGACTTTCTCTTTTCTTGTTGACATACTCTGAATTTTATTTTCTATTCTGATATCATATATAAAATAAAGATAAAACCAAATTACTGTACTCCAAGGTAAATGTAAGGAAAAGTCAAAATTGGAAAGTCCACACAACGGCAAAATCAAGCCATACTTTGGAAAAGTGAAAATAAACGTAAAGGTCCTGACTCGGTACAGATATTTCCAATGGAAATGGTGGATTCAACCAGGTTTTACAGCACACTAACCCTCCCTTCCATTACGTATATTAATTTGTTATTACTACATGCACTACCACGTGCATGCCACTGTTAGTGGAATAGAAATCCCCATTGTTGTCACCAGCTCAGTTGTAGGGGAAACCAAGGGTAGGATGAACACAGTAATATATGGTAATCGTTATGAAACGAGAACAAAAATCTGTATGTCAACACCCATCTCAACGAGCCGAACCACTCAATGAAAGCCTAGATCCTCGAAAAAATGTACCATCACAGAAACTTGGAATACATACAGGAAAGACACTAATACACCTCTTTCTAAAGTACAAAAAGTTATAATTCAGTTGCGTGTGAAGTGCTTTTCTGGATTAACCTTCATCAGACACACTAGTGGCCAAATAATAAGAAAATACTTCTATATTTTTTTTTCTCTTACAACTGTGAATTACTGAATTCGCAGGCACTCAGCATGCATACGCGATACGCATTTTTTTAGACATGACAATTTACAGGTAGGATTCTTGAAGTCATAATTAGGTCAATTTTTAAGACATGGAGGCCGTCGTTGACTTTGCATATAATAATAACAAACACTAGTATAGAAAATGCAAAACCAAATTATACAACGAAAAAGTTATTTTTACTTAAAAAAACAACAAAAAAAACAAACCGAAATTAATCATATAACCATATTGTTGAGACCGACAGCTGTATTGATTTTCAGGTGCCAAAATAAAGACAATTAATCGCCGTAATTTGGGTAATTCTATCTGTATCTGAATGGTATTGGAGGCAATGTTGAATTTGCAAATAAGTGTCACAGGGTTGAAGAGCCAATTTAAATAAAATCGAGAACAAAAGTGTCGCGAAAATGTTCGTTTACAGTATTTTGCAGCCAAACATTTGGCTATGACATGGCACGATTGTTCATCGTACATATCGTCGCATGCATGACTTATAATTTTGTCAGTGAACTGTCTACATTTTGGAGACAACTTCGAAGAGTAGTCTTTATTTTGTTCTAGTCGTTTCGTTGGGGTAGACGTTGCATCTGCCGCTGGAACAGAACGATACTATCAGTCAAACGATGTTGCAAATTCTGCCCTCTTTTCTGAACTTAAATATCACAGTAGTTGTTCCAGTTAAAAATAATTTTGGAAATTGCTTCTGAGTTTCGATGTTTCCGATTCTAGTCAATTCATACTATATGGAATTCCTTTACAACCACCTATTGGATAAATATTTGTTCACAAAGGATTCTAATTGTCAATATCTTTTCTTGGGTATAATGTTATACTGGCGTAATTTAAAAACATTGTGTTGTAACGTTTCGTGTTATGTGAAAATCAAAATGATCCGACTTTAATAAAAGCAATTTCAGACTTAAGGCATTACACCCCATGATAGTGTAAAGACATTTTGGGGGTGTTAGTTGACCTAAAATAAAAGTAAGGGTTCCCAACCTTACCCTACCCTACGGCAAAGAGTGTAGCTAGTCAAAAATAAAGTTCCAATGGGAAAAGTCAATGTTCTCAAAAAGTTCCCTACAGGAAAAAACGTTCCATTTGTTGCAAAAGTTAAATTGAGCGTTTTTCCTAAGGGAAATTTGCATTTTATGGGCTATTTTTATGAGAGAAGTATTTTTCGAACGACTGTACCCCTTGCCTTTTTATGTATAATAAAAAGGTCAGATATGCCAACACAGGCTTGGCGAATTCGTCCCGGGAGGTGTTAATTGTACAAAACGCTCAGGTTAATAGGCAAATTCGATTACTTGTAAGAGTTATGCTAATTCGAATTTATTTTAATATGAAATAAATTGCATCTAGATAATGCCTTGACGAAATATTGTGAGACACAGTTTATGCAGTGTCAGACATTGTAGGAGATTGTGAAGTCCGCTTGCCGAGATAAAGGAAAACCTCAAACGAGATTCGTATGACAATAAAAATTGATGCGTTAAATTATGGATGGACTAATGTATGATACCCCTATCTATATTAAATGCAGTCAATAAGTAAAATTTATAGGCGAGTTAGACACCTTAAATCTTATTGATATATAAGATCGTATGAGACTATAAAATGAACGCGGTAAATTAAGATGGATTAATGTATGATACACCTATCTGTGAAGTGAATAAAATAAAACGAAGTGTTGGCTAAAAAGCTCACTTCTTATAGTTGAAAAACAAAGTGTGATACACTTCTTACCGATTTTGATGCATCGGATGTGCAAAATTCGTAAATCAATTACTCGTCTGCGATGAAGACATATTTAACACTATCATTTTTCTTAATTGCTATAATAGGTTTGTTCTTGGCGCATCGACATTTACAAGAATATCTTCACAGTTGATATTTTTACAAAGATCAGCTGTCAAAAGATGGATTTCTGATCTAAACCTTCGATACACGGCAATATAAATGCCTATATTTTTTTTCCGGATTTTGTTTTGTACATGTACATCATCAAATAATTTTGACGTTTAACTGAATTTGCTGTTATAAAGAATCCAAATATACAAAGAAAACAGAAAATTTGTTGGAAATGCTTTGACGTCATAAAGAGGGATTCTGTTGTAATGAATGTCGTTATAAAGAGGGTTGACTTTACTATCATTTAGTCTTAGACTGTATAGACTGTATAAAAATAAATCAGAAAGTGCTTTCTGGACTAAATTATTTTCCTCAGTAAAAATTGCTAAAATAAAAAAAATCATGCAAATTTACATCTCTTACGAGAAGCTCAGTTTGACGTTAATGATCAGGAGTGCATTGTTGAACTTGTGTTTAGCACTAACACCATGTTTTAAAAAATCTGCTTATTATTTGACTGAATCATACCATTATTCTATATTTGAACTTATAATTAAGTCAAATTTAAACATTTGATTAAACTGTGATTAAACTTAAACACCTCTAGAACCTGCGTTAAGTTTTTAATCACTTAATTAAATAAACATGTGTAACAACATACTGTTGAATGTGCTGCAGGAAGGACCGAGTTTTTAGAATACAATCCCCCCCTTCATATGACCTTTCAGATGAAAAGCTAGGAGATACAGATTTGACAGGGACAGCATAAATTGTATCAGCGACTTACCAAGAGATTACCTACAGTGATTGACAGAAGGAAGGACGGCACTCTGTTGAGAAGCAGGTTTTGATGGCATTTCGTTTCTTGCAAGTGGTTCCTATCTTCAGGAGACACAATGTGACACAGCAAATCCAAGGTTTGTAGAGTAATGCAGAATTCTGTGGCCTATTGTGTAAAACAGGGACATGTTCGTCGAGCGTCAGGTGGCCAAATCCTCAAGGAAGGAGGAATGTGATCAAAAATGGATTTTATCAGAAGGCTTGATTGGATTTATTGACGGATCTCATGTTTCAATTCAGGTTCCTGTTCACGATAAACCTAGTTTTGTTTACAGAAAGAGGTTTTACAGTATTAATGCACAGGTTATATGTGATCACAATTGTTCGTATGATTCTTTCCTCCCAAGCAAGTCTTCTTCATTTTCACCTACCCGTTTTCGTAACATCTGATACGTCACTTTTTCTTGGAATTCCCAAACGTATTTTTTCTCGTACAACGAGAGGTAACTCGTGCTTTTTAAGCGATAGTTCATTGAAGTTCATTGGAAATAAATTAAAGGGGTGAAAACAACTGAACTGGGCATATTTAATTCGAGACACGGTTTACATTTGGGGAAGGGGGTAGTCGTTGACGTCGCCTGATCGCTTGAAATAATTAGACCCTATATAGAGGAATTTGGATATCCACCATTGAAGAAAAGATATAAGTACAAGTACTGTGAGCAATGCTCACTACGTACTCAGCTGACTCGGCTACCCCTGCTCCCTCAAATTGTCAGGCGAATGTAAAATAGGAGATGCACAAGTACATGATGAGACTAATATTCAACGGAAGTTTCATGAAATTCAATGAAATGGTTTAGTAGGAATTAGAGATTAAAGATGTGTATCCGATTGTAGATATACTTCGTATTTCGGTCATTTTGGCATGTGGTCGCTTTTACAAAATGTTTTATAACAGCTGTGGTCTTTTTAGTTCCTGGTATCGCTGACGAGTAATAAAGTTTACGAAATGTGCACATCCAATGCATCAAAATCGGTAAGAAATGTATCACACTTTGTTTACTACCACTGAGTCGATGTCACTGCTGGTGGACTGTTAGTCCCGGAGGATATCACCGGCTCAGTAGCTAGTACTTCGGTGCTTTTGCGATATGATACTTTAAAATTGCAGTGTTGAATTTCCCAAACATTATTTAAACTACGGAGATATCTCCCTCGCGAAAAGCTCTGTACCTAGATGGGTCTTCCAAAGTTTTTGGTTCCTAGCATCGCTGACGAGTAATAAATTTATGAAATGTGCACTTTTGATTTTATGTTCATCATATTTTTAATTAAAGGTAAGTTAGACAATGTGAACGTCAACTAGACAAAAGACCCCTGGCCAGATTTGTGATAAAGTATGCGATACGGATTATGCCATGTATTGTTTAATCCATGTAAAAATGTATATTACGTCCTAGAACAGTCTCTTGCACTGTAACTCAGATAATCAAATGTACGTCCTCTAACAGAAAAGAAGGGATATTCCTGCTCTTACTTCTTTGGAAAAGTAATATTTAGTAGGTTAATATTGTTTTTAAATAACATGATTATCTAATCTGATGGTCTGACTATATCAATTTTCTGAGCTTACAATCTTAACACACAGAAGATAAATCTAAAAACCCTTTCAAAGGCCACATTTTCTTGTTTTATATCAGAAATTAATGTCGGTTTATGGAGAAAATATGTCCAGGTATAAGGAAAAAAATCGCTATGGGAAAAGTGGGAATGCCCTATTATAAATCCACTCCGATATGGTAAGAACCCTTCCTGTTTGTGTTTGTGTTTGTTTTGTTTTTGTTTTTTATTTTGTTTTGTTTTGTTTTGTTTTGTTTTTCTTTTTTTGTTTTGTTTTGTTTTGTTTTTTTGTTTTGTTTTGTTTTGTTTTTGTTTTTGTTTTTTTTAAACACCCTAAAGACCACCCATGCCAGGTTTTCTTTAAACTTGATTACTTGTCTCTGTAGAAAAAAATGCATTTATGGAACCATACAGCAAACAATTTGATGAAGCCCTTGGCTCTATTCGAATTTTATGTTTTAGTATTACGGCATTTTTTAGCTCATCCGGCCAAAAGCCAATGTGAGCTTTTATCATCACTTGACGTCGTATTTTTTTTCAAAAAGTCTTTTCTTATGAAACCCCTTATCAAGTTTACAAAACTTTAATAATTATCCCTAGGTTGTTTGCTTTCAAACAAATATCAGGTGACATGGCCTATCTGTGGTAGAGTGGATTTTCTGCCTCCTCTTGTTGTATTAATATGATATATCTATTGCAGACTATTTATTGATTTTTTTGCAATTGATGATTGAATTGCAATCTATATTTTAACCCGTATGTGTGTGTTGTCATTTTGATTGGTCATTGGTGGTCTTGTTATTAATCAGATAGAGGGAAATTGGGTTTAATGACTGAAACGTAGTTTGGGTTTTGAGAAAGTTTCCAAAGTTTGCTGTTGATTATGGAATCATGGATCAGTAGTGTTTGTGACGTTTGACAAAGCTATTTGTCTTGGATCTTTATCCATATTCAGTTTCGATCAGTTCGCACGGAATATTTGGTAAGTAAACATTTACGTTCTTTGAGAGCATTTGTGTTGATTGATGGACGAAGTATGAATCCTGTAGGCTTTTCAGTTAGTATTTTTAGGTGAGGCGCCAGATACTACAACGAAAGCAACAGACATATTTTGATGCCTTCTCATCGTGGTATTATGCTTTTAATATAAACCTCAAAACGTAAAATTCACCAAACTTTGTAAAAATATGTTTAATCGTTCAAAACCGACAGCAATTTGAAAATTGTGTGGTTTTGAGAAATTCTTCGTTTAACAGGCAAATCTGAATAATTTTACGGACAAAGCGCGATAACCTAGTAATTTTCATGAACTTGTCACAACAGGGTTTTAACTTCTATCACAAAA
>JAOXYH010075178.1:0-10901 GCA_028566455.1 Botula fusca
CTTTATCGTTTGTATTGTATTTGCTTGGCCCAAATGGCGTGATTTTGCAAATAAAGATTATTATTATAAAGAACAAAATTTTGGATTTCCCATAGCAAAACATGGACTTTGCCATTTGTCTAATGTTGGAAGGGGGTATCAATTAGTGGGCTTTGCTCACAGTATTTCTGTGAAATTCACTCATTTAGGAGGAGTTACTGATACAAAATTCATGACTGGCAAAGTCCATGTTTTGCTATGGGAAACCCCAAAATCAAACAGGAGATGCATAATGGCGTCATGGAATAAAGAATCTGTGAAAGGTCCATCAAAATCTATTCACTGGTTTAGGAGTTTTAGAACCAAAAGGGGTATTCCCCATGTTAATGAATGTAGCTATGGGAAACCCCAAAATCATTCAGATCAAAATGTCAGATAGGATGTGAACAATGAACGTATCATTGAAATTCATTCTTGTTTAGGAGGAGTTGCGGATACAAAAGGTATACCACCCTATGTTAATGAATGACAAAGTCCATGTTTTGCTACGAGAATCCCCATAAATCATTCAGATCAAAATCTAATATAGGAGGTCCACAATGGCATTATGTTATAAAGAATCTGTGAAAGTTTCATTAAAATCCATTGACTGATTAAGGAGGAATTGCGGATATAAAAGTGTTACCCCCTACTATCTTAATGAATGGGATAGTCCATGGTTTGCTATGGGAAACCCCAAAATCATTCAGATCAAAATGTCGGATAGGGGGTGCACAATGGTATCATGTTATAAAAATCTATGAAAGTATCATTGAAATTCATTCACTGGTTTAAGAGGAGTATCGCATACAAAAGGCATACCACCGTATGTAAATGAATGACAAAGTCCACGTTATGCTATGGGAAATCCCAAAAATTATTCAGATCAAAATCTCAAATAGAAGGTGCACAATGGCATTATGTAACAAAGAATCTGTCAAAGTTTCTTTAAAATCAATTCGCTGGTTTAGGAGAAGTTGCGGACACAAACGGGAGTACCCCTATGTTAATGAATAGCAAAGTCCATGTTTTGTTATGGAAGAACCCAAAATTATTCAGATCAAAATAAAAAATAGAAGGTCCACAATGGCATCATGTAATAAAGTATCTGTGAAAGTTTCATTGAAATTTATTCACCGGTTTAGGAGGAGTTACAGATACAAAAGGGGTATCCCCCTTTGTTAATGAATGGCAAAGTCTATGTTTTGTCATGGAAACCCTAAAACATTCAGATCAAAATAAAAAAGATGTACAATAGCATCATGTAATAAAAAATCTGTGAAAATTTCGTTGAAATTCATTCACCGGTTTAGGAGGAGTTACGGAAACACAAGGGGCACCCACTATGTTACTGAATTGCAAAATCCGTTTTGATATGGGAAATCCCAAAAATCATTCAGATCAAAATATAAAATAGGAGGTGTACAATGGCATCATGTAATGAAGAATCTATGAAAGTTGCATTAAAATCCATTGGCGGATACAATGTCGGGATGGACGGACGGTCGAATGGACACAACGAACACTACACACCCCTCTTTAAGCTGGGAAGGATATAAGAATGATTAGCAAGTCAAGCGTCTCTGTGACACTGAAATCGTCAGATGACTCCTTACATGAGTTATTGGAATTAAAACGTAAATTTGGACAATGGCCGCTGTTGCTATAAATAGAACATAGGGGTAAAATGACCATTTTGCTCCTTATATCTCCAAAACTATTATAGATACAGAAAAACTGTGGAGGGCAAAAATGATCAGCAAGTCAAGCATTACAGATTACATGAGTAATTGGACTTTAAACGTAAATTTTGACGACTTTTTGCTGTTTTTGGCCAATTTCCTGAAAACTACAACAGATAGGGAGAAAACTGTAAAAATAAAGAATGATCGGCAAGTCAAGCTCTGCAAAAATCTCTATCGCACCGAAATCGCTAGGTGATTCCTTACATGAGTTATTGGACTTAAAACGTAAATTTTGACGATTTTTCCTTTGTCCATCGTAAACTTTTTCAATAATCTTCTCCTATGAAACCACTGGGCCTGTATAAACTAAATGTGGCCTAAATCATCCTTAGGGTATCCAAAATTATGTCCGATGACTTCACCCATAGACCCACATGGCCTCTGTAAAATGAAAAAAAATGATCAGCAAGTCAAGCTCTACAAAAGTCTCTGTGACACTGAAATCGTCAGATGACTCCTTGCATTAGTTATTGGACTTCAAACGTAAATTTTTCTGTCGTCCATCGTAAATTTTTTCAAAAATCTTCTCCTGAAACCACTGGGCCCATATAGGCCGAACGTGGCGTGAATCATCCTTAGAGTAAATCATATCCGATGAATCTGCCTACACACCAACATGATTACTGTTGCTATTAATAGAACATAGGGGTAAAATGACCATATTTCTGTCTGTAGATGGTGTGGCTTCCTATTTCGGTCAATTTGGCAACTGCTCGCTTTACAAATTTCTAGCAACAGTTGTGGTCTTCCTAAATTTGGCCACTAGCATCGCTGACGAGTAATTAATTTATGATGTGCAATCCGATGCATCAGAATCAGTATAAAATGTGTTGTTTTGGATGCATTTGATGTGCTTAGGGTCAGACTAAACCTTTTGAATACCTTAACTTACCCAAAATAATACTATGAAACTACCGTGTTTACCGTGTTTAAATTTAACAAAATTTCTTCCCCCTGAAAAGCTCTATCTGTAGAAGGGTATATAGCAGTAATTTTGGCATATATTCGCTTTATAATTTTCTAGTTACAGTTATGGTCTTCCGAAATTTTGGAGCCTAGCATCGCTGACGAGTTATTACTAATCTATGAAACGTGCATCAAAATAAGTATAAATAAAAAAAGAAGATACCAAACCGTAATCCAAGCCGCAGGCAACAGACAAGACCATCAACGAACACAACAATATTAATCAAGCAACACAATACAGAAACTAACAAAAGGGAAATGAGTAAACAAACCCCACGAAAAACTTGGGTGTATCACACTTTCTTTTATCAAAAAGCAAAAAGATTACCAAATGACCGAAATAGTAAGACATAACCATCTATGGACATAGCTTTGCATGAGGGAAATAACTCCGTAGTTTTTATTGAATTTTCGAAAATTATAACGCAGTAAATTGAAATAAATAAATTCCCTGAAATCTTGATGGTATCACTAAGGAATCTGTGAAATTATTGAGAAATTTAATTTGTGTTTAAAAAAGTTACAGGCGATTAGTGATTAATGGAACAGCAAACAGACAGACGGACAAAAACAAGATTGTCATTCAATCTACGGAAGTAAAGAATAGAACATAAATATATAATTTCACATATGGTAAAGGATTATCTTAACTGTCAAGAGCAATGCGAGGTTTGCCTTCAGCTATGATGCATGGCATTTTTTCCTGTTAAGGTGCACCTTTTTCTATTTAGCACGAAAGTACGGATAAAATACCCTCCGATTCTTGGAAATGTTACCAGGAAATGATTTTATTTCCTTCTGAAAGAAACAATCTTATTATTATAATAAGACAAAATCAAAGTTCAAGGCAAGATTTTTTTGCGTTATTTCTGTCAATAGAACTGTATTTTTATATTACATTAATCAGGAAAACGAAACTATCGCTTACTTATCCACTTACTTATAGACGCGATAAAAAATGTTAAATAATTTTCTGTATGTTCGTGTATTATTTAAGAAGGAAAGAAAATAGACAAAAGTCTGTATGATTTATAAATCTACATCTTTTGTCCACTTCAGAGATGTAGCAAACTTCCAGAATTTTTGACATACAGGTTTGAATAAAAGTCTCATTTCTTCTTACAAAATTGCAGCATTCTCTACGGACACCTTAAAGGTCATGTGCTACAAAAAGAAAATGCTTTTGAAATATAATGAATGATAATGTCTGTATACGTTCTGATGTGGCTATAATTACATCTTGCCACTGTATTTTGTCATTCACACTTAATCCTGACTATAGCCGTGTAAGGGGATATACTACTACTAATTTTACACTTGTTTATAAGACAAACTTACATCAAAGTTTAAGACAAGAATTTTATTAGCGCAAGACGCGCGTTTCGTCTATAAAAGACTCATCAGTGACGTTCTTATAAAAAAAAATGCAAATCCTAAATTAATTCAGAAGTTGAAGAGCTTATAAACCCAAGATATACCGAAAAAGGGCACCAAAATAAGACTAAGGAAATCCAATGCCTTGGGTAGAAAAACCTAAGTGTTTTCAACAATTTCAAAATTTTGAACAGCAAATTTAGTTTGATGAATCAGGTCAGCATCGAAGTGCTGACTACCGGAAAATTCATGAATATGCAGCACCATATGTTAAAGGTCACTGTCTGTTAGACATAAAAAAAAATCTTTCTAGAAAACTTATGATCATGGCAAGAGTAGTCAGGGAAAGCCGCGGATAGAACGATGATAAAATACCGTAAACTCAGAATTTTTGCGATGTTTTTATTATTGCGAAAATTGCGACGGGATACTCTGGCAAAAATAAAAACTCGCATTTTGAATCATAATAGTATTAATCGTTTGCAATTTGTTTTAAAATTGCAATTATAAATCTCGCATTTCTGTCCATTGTTCAACAATCGCAAAAATAAATTTACGCAAAAATTACTGAATTTACAGTAAATCGAAAATCCAATGACAAACACAAACTTGAGAAAACAAGGACAAACATCACATGGAACATATATATAAACTGAACACCATATAAAACTTAACGGTAAATGTGCAACTCCACCCCCACCGAAAAACATTGAGCATGGCCTGGGTGCACCGAAAGGGTAACTGTCCTCTATTTTTCTAGAAACACGCTCCGAGTTGGTCGTCATGTTCGGTAAGTCACATGTGAAGCTTATAATATCGGTTTGTTCTCATAGTGGAAGTGGACTTACATGTATCATAACCATCTACAATATCATGATGTCGGCCATATTTTTGAAGCGTCGACTTGAATCTAGATGGAGCTTAACCCTGATAAAGACGTTTTTCAATAAAGAGTTTTGCATGACGTAAAATTCCTTTCCTGATGGCCATATGCCATGAAATAACGTAAAAGTTGTGAAGTGTAAACTCCATGCGTTAGTGCAGATAGGATGTTACTACATAAAAATGGAAAACTGACTATATGAAATAACAAGTTTTTGTGCTTGTCATACAGCTTGGTAAATGGGTTCCCTTTTACCGTCTATTTCTAAGAGTAGGCCAAGATATGAGGCTCGCCTCCATGTAACGCTCATATATTATTTCTTTCCATCATTCCGAGATTTTGCTGTCCTTTCATAAAAGTTTATTGTTAATTTTTGTTATTACCTTTATTTGTATTGATAACACTTTATCGATAATAGACGCGTAGATCCCAAGTATCATACTTAGGCGTTTTAATGGTTACAGTCTCATATACTGTGAATCCACGTTTTTTAAATATTTTTTTCAGTGGACTTTGTTGGTACCTATTAAGCCAAAATTATGTCAGTTTGCCAACATGTCAACACTGATAGAAGACAGGTGTTGTCAAATCTCAATAACATAGTGTCAGGCCTTTTTTGTTACAATTATATTTTTGCTGTGAGAACGTTAAAAACAAGATAATATAATGCAACCATCTAGATTGTTACATACCCAGTCACAATTTGACTCAATTCCTCGTGGCGGCACCAGTATTTTCACCCAAAGCCAAGCCGACTATCCTCTGCTCTCTTTCCGTAATGTTAGGCTTTTATAGATGTAGCAAAACATAAACGGAAAAGATAAAAAAATTTCAAAGTAGTATTAAGGTGTTGTTCTTTTATATTTGGCATCTGGATCGGCTGTAATACGAGATAAAAAGTTCTCACTAAGAGAGAAAACTCTTCAATATACCATGATAAGATGTCGCTTTGTACATGTTGTACTAAACCATAACGCTAAGCTGGATTTTATAGTTCTTCCATGCATGTTGCTGAACTAGGGCACACTATTTTCGCTCAAGACCAAGCAAAGCAATCTTTCCTTCTTAAAGTATCTGGACCACATTACACACAGTGGCGAGATTCATGGCACTTGAAAAATCAATTGTCGACATTTTCACAAAAAATTTCAAAATATAACTTACACTATTTTAATATACAATTTAGATATTGTTTCCAATGACTATCGAGATCACAACATTATTTAAACATGCACTTACATCCTGGTCTTTTTGCGTGATCACGTGGTCTACTATAGTATGGATACCTTACGGAGTTGATGTAATTAAATAGTGAAGATAGTATAGACCCGAGTGATGTCGTTTTGCATTTTAAATGTACACTACAAGCTATACTATTTTGAATCAGACTGGAGCTTCTGTTGATTTTCTTAACGGAGAGCAGTTACTTAAAGAATATTATTCATGGGAAGGTGTCTATTCACCTAGTGTTATGTCTTCACTACAAAGTTGCGTAGTCAGTTCTTGATTTTTAGAAATTATGTGTTGCAAAATCAACTGCACAGATGTTTTCATGTTAAGTTCTACTACTGAATTTTGCAGTTTACAGACTCTGCATACAGGACAAGTAATGCGGACCGTATTGGGGGAATATGGCGGACTATTTACAACATTCCGATTGAGGCTTTTTACATTGTCGGTGTTGTTTATGTTCCTGCAAAGGAAACATTAGCAGAGTCATTAAGCTCGGTTTGAGTTGCTTAAAATGATGGAAAACGTCTTCCTTCTCATTTACTTCAGCTTGTGTTGAAAAAATGGTTTCATATTTGAAAACCATATACTTCTTTCTACGTCATTAATTTCATTGTTCATGTTTAAATTGTTATTTTATTTTCTACATTGTATAAAATAAATTTTGGATAAATCCAGCTAAGGGTAGTTGAAATTCTATAGGTAAAGATAAACTCGAATCGCGGACTACTCGAAATCGATATTCAATTGAATGAAGGGGAACATTATCTTTTGCGTAAAGATAATAATATTCGTGATTGTTTGCGTGTATTTATAATATTTTATGAAGATATGTATCTGTTATTTCATTTACAACTACAGAGTAAGTGAAGCATTAATCAACAATTATACAGCATGATTATCCTGACACCATGCACCCGAAAGTGGACGAGTCAAGTTCAATGGACAAATTTTAATGTCCACTGATACATAATTAAAAAAATTCGAAGAAGAAACGAAGTAGGAACAAAAGTGTGATGTTATAATCCATACTGTGACACTAAATAAAAAATTTTGTTGTACACTAGCTTTACCATGTTTACTGTACAGTAGAATCTATCAATATAAAACAGCTAAAATTTATAGCAACTGAAACAGAGTTTAACACACAAAAGGGGAAAATTCACTTCATATTACAACCATCAGTTCCTCAAAAAAGAAAAGAAATGAAGAAATAATAAATAAAAACCTAAAAATAACAGCGAGAATGTAATAATACATTTGAAAGGAACTTGTTCCGAACGATTTACGTTCATAATCAGTTAGCAATGTTATCAAACTTATTCTTAAAGGAAAGACTTATATAATATTTTGGAAAGTCCGTCACCTGACAAACTCTTCAATTTCACTTTTTATGATCTTTTTACCTTCAGACAACATGAAGTACAGTATTTAGCAATTTAATATGTGATTTGAATGGTGATTTAAAATTTCAAGTGCTTAATACGAAACTAATAAATCTGAGATATCTTTCTGTCAAGTAAGAAGTGAAACAATAAGGACTATATAATATTAACAATGGTAGTAAATCATATTGTTTTATTTCAACTTCCGTGCTATGTCTTAATTATGATTTACAGATGGAAAGTTCATGAAACACTTCCTTGAAACACGTACTCTGATTTTCTTAATACACCGATTCCATAGCAATTGTGAACTAAATCCTTTAAGGTCTGTTAAACGAACATTATACTTGTTGTACAGAAAATGTTGTTTGTAATTTTATTCTTTAGTACTGGACTTCCGTTTATTCATTTGAGACTGTGCGATGTAAAATTGAAAAAAGACGATGTAATCTGCGATTGTTCCTCAAGCGGGCTAAAAAGTGTATTGGTGAATTGTCCGATTAACACCACGGATCTTAACTTGTCGAATAATGACCTGAGAGTGTTGAATAACTATTCATTTTCACGATTTCAGAGTTTACAGAAACTGAATTTGGAGAACTGCAATATATCTTATATGGATAAAACTTCTTTCGGTACTTTATCACATTTATTGCAGTTAAACCTTTATCATAACCCTATTTCGAAATTTCAGTGGAATGTGTTTCATCCACTTAAAAAATTACATAGTCTTTCGATCTATTACAATCTGTTGTCATCATATCCAGAAGAATCGTGGAATGATCTATCTGCAATAACACACTTAAAATCCGGAGGAAGTCCAAACGAGGGGCAATTCAGTGGAATTTTTAGGGCCATGAGAAAACTAAATTCTTTCGATGTTGGCACAGACAGCGATTGCAGCTTTGGTTCTATTCAAAATAATACCTTTCAATATTTTAACGATCTACCATTAAGAAAACTTTTGTGGTGGTGTGATGCAACGTTCTTGGACTTAAATGCCTTCTTACCGTTAAAACACTTGTCGACACTGAAATTGCGAGTAAGTTCAGGGATGAAAATGTCGGATACTCTCCAAGCCTTTCATGTATTCAAAGACAGAAAAATGGACGAGATAAATCTAGATTCTCTCTTTAGGACACTTGGTGAATATGTTCTCACGTCAGAGCTATTTCCTTTTATAGGGGATATTTGTTTGAAGTCCCTTGTTTTCAGTGGCAACCGTCTGCGGGCTATCGAAGGAGAAGTAATACAGAAAATGAAATATAAAAAGTGCTTGGAAAATCTTGATCTGAGCAAAAATAACTTCGATGAATATTCTATGTACACTTTCCTGGAATTCAAACTACTGTCAAATTTAAAGCGTATTGACTTCTCGTACTTAACAGGATACCACGCAAACGTTTTAAGTTTTTCAAACCTGACATTCGCGTGGAGCTTTCCTGAATCAACAGAGTTTGCTAATTTATCTTATATAACATGGATTAACACGATACCAATAAATATTAATATTACAGCCGCTAATTTAAAGATCTTGGATATGACTGGAACAACTATAAGCCGCTGCAGTTTCAGCATATACGGACTGAAAAACGTGAGAGTGTTTAACGGGTCTAAATGGAAATGCTCAGCTATTAACTTTAGTTTATTTAGCTCGTTAAAAAATTTGAAACACTTTACAATGCAAGATGCGTCTCTTGGTGATTTACTGCAAGGAGATAAGAATGGAATTTTCTTAAAGAGATTAAAACATTTGAAATATCTAGATCTTTCATCAAATGCTTTTTACAAACCATTCAGACGTAAAGTATTTCAAGACCAATTCATCTCCTTACATTTTCTGATTCTGCAAAATAACTTGTTTACAAACATCCCTGTCGTCTTGACAGTGTTTCGAGAGCTTCAATTGATTGATCTGAGAAACAATCGAATTAGCGTTTTAACAGACCAGGAAATGGAAAACCTTGAAATTTTAGATCAACGACTGAGGTTCCACAAATTTCAACTTCTTCTAGAGGGAAATCCTATAATTTGTGACTGCAGTTCCATTAAGTTCATTGAATGGATGTTTTCAACAAAAGTGAAGCTGGATCGAAATGGTAACTACACTTGCCGCTTTAAAGACGGCAGTTATTCGACGACTCTTGATGTCTACGCTGACATAAAACAATTGAAATCACACTGTTTGTCTGAAGTATGGCTAATTTTGGCGGCGACTTTATCGGTTTTGCTCATTTTAATTGTAGGTATTTCAAGTATAATTTACCGATACCGAATATCATTACAATATTGTTGTCTTGTGATGCGAGGATTATACCGCCATTACCGGAAATTAGATGGAGATTCCAAAGAGTATAAATATGATGCTTTTGTAGCTTATACACAGAATGATTATAGATGGGTTACTGGGCCTTTATGCACTTTCCTTGAAGGGAATAAGGGTTTCAAGCTAGGATTACATCACAGAGATTTTAAAGCTGGCGAATATATTGCGGACAATATATTAGATTGTATAAAAGTTAGCAAAAACATTATCTTTGTTATTTCGAAATCGTTTCTTGAAAGTGACTGGGGAAAATATGAACTCGATATGGCACGGATGCACATGTTTCAACAAAACAGAGAAATGCTTATTGTTATTCTACTAGAAGATTTACCGTCCAGCAAAATGCCGACACGCTTACAGCAAATATGGGAGCAGATTACATGTCTTGAAGCAGACGAAGACATCCGTGGTCATAAGAATCCAGACTGTGGGCATATCTTTTGGAAAAGATTAGAAGAAGCGATGAAGATATAAGTACTCTCAAAACGGCTTAGTGACATCGACGGATATTTGGACGATTGATAGACTATCGCTTAATAAGCATATATAATGTGTATTTCAAATTTCTTGGTTTCTAAATTGGCCGTGTAGAAATTATGAATTAGCGTTGGGTCCACTTCACATGTAGCTTTATTTTCAGAAAAGATAAGTAAACGATGTAGTAAAATATATGCAAATTTATTATGAAGTAAATATTTGCTTACCAAGTGCGCTGAAGAGATGAGACGGTGCAGTGTTTTGGAAACGCAGACTTGTCCTAGAGATTGGAGAATTTACAAAACCCTCTAGATTTTGTTAAAAGACAAAAGCATTTGAAAATAAACAAAATAGTTTTAAAAATGTAAAGATTTAAAGTCCATTCTCGTTATCTCGAAGACATTTAAGTCGAATTTTCGGATAACCCGAATACAATTTTTAGACCTTTCACTAAAAGTTAAAAAGATTTACAGCTGATACTAGACAGTCAAATTTTC
>JAOXYH010075287.1:0-10898 GCA_028566455.1 Botula fusca
GAACTTGATCTGTATTTTATGACACCTAATAACTGTACAAACTTTGAAAAAGATCCTTCAATATCGTTCTAAAGTTCTTATCTTAATCCTCTTCGTGTATGTCTACACATAAGGCGGCAAAAGTTATCATCTGGAAACCATCTGGGACGGACAAACGGACACTCAACTACAATTTTCGGAGGGTATCACATAATACCTCGCCACTTCGTGTGGCGGGGTATAAAAACAGCAAAAATCGTCAAATTTTGCATTTAAAGCCCAAGAACTCGTGTAAAGAGTCGTCTGACGATTTCGGAGTTTATAGAGTTTTCTAGAGCTTGATGTACTGATCAGCTTTCCTTTTACAGTTTCTCTTTATCTGTTATTGTTTTCAAGACATTGGCCAAAAACAGCAAAAATCGTCAAAATTTGCATTTAATCGAGCATAACTCATGTAAGGAGTCATCTGACAATTTCAGAGTAATGGAGACTTGTATAGCTTGACTTGCTGATCATTTTTGCTTTTTATAGTTTTTCTGTATCTGTTTTCAAGACATTGGCCAAAAACAGCAAAAATCGTCAAAATTTGCATTAATCAAGCATAACTCATGTAAGGAGTCATCTGACGATTTCAGAGTAATGGAGCTTGACATGCTGATCATTTTTGTCCTTGCCAGTTTTTCTACATATCTGTTATAGTTTTGGAGATATAAGCCAAAAATGGTCATCTTACCCCTATGTTCTATCTATAGCAACAGTGGCCTTTTTTGTTTATCTATGGCCATGCCGGATATAAACTAGAATCTAGGGACCCCAATGATGCTTATGGCCAAGTTTGGTTTGAATCTGTTCAATAGTTTCAGAGAAGAAAGATTTTTGAAATAGTTTACGCCTAACTGACGGACATTAGACGGAAGACGGATGGCAAGTGATGACGAAAGCTCACCCTGTCAGGTGAGCTAAAAAAGATTCTTTGCATTTTACAACTTTACATAATCTAACCACAGGATTTTCCTGACATTAAAATCAATTGCATATCTTGTCAAAATGATGTACAACAAAGTTTTACACAGTGAAACACAAATATACATCTTCATCATCAGCATCTAAGTTAACGAGATTTAAATCTACAGCGGTGATGTTATCAGGAAGGTTTACCACAACATTATGTGTATCCTTAGGAATATTGGGAACATTAAAGCGAGAATAAAAAGGTTTTGATAAATCCTCCGGTACGTCTATTACTTCATGAATGATTCTCTCTGATGATGTATCAGTAGGGTATGTACTCCTTAAATCATCAATTAAATTCATGTTGACATTATTCTTACTGACAATTCTGCAAACAGATTTTCCATGAACTTTGTTATCTTCAGATAAACCATCAATTAAACTATCTGCTACAGTTTTCTCTCTGTTTCTATTTATTTTGATGTTTAATGACTTTCCTGAATTTTGAACATTTGATGAATCATCCCTATGCTCATTCAAGTTTTGAACATTTGATGAATCATCCCTATTCTCATCTAAATTTTGAACATTTGATGAATCATCACCATTCTCATCCAAGTTTTGAACATTTGATGAATCATCACCATCCTCATCCAAGTTTTGAACATTTGATGAATCATCCCTATTCTCATCTAAATTTTGAACATTTGATGAATCATCACCATCCTCGTCTAAATTACCAGCTCTCAAATAACTATGATCTTCTGATATCTCTTCATATGTTTCTTCATCTTCTTCCACATCAGGATCGACTACTTTTTTCACAGGAGATTCCTCCACTTTCATTGCTGTATATATTGGCTGAATCAATTCATTATCATCTGACTGTCCAAAATGTTTAACTGACTGAGTATCGGTCAACGGTCCATCAGGTTGCTTCACTGTATCAGCCTCCTTTTCATTCATTTGGTCATAATTGAATGGTGTAGTTTCTGTATTTTCTTTCTTTATATTAACATTGTTGTGACTGAACGGTGTAGTTCCAGTATCTCTCTGTGAATTTTTGTCTGCACAGTGTTCATTCTCCGCTGAATCCTTTGTTATGTCAATTCTAAGACTTGGATTATCAACTGAATCATCCATTCCGAAGTCAAATTCCCCTCCATCCTCGGATTCATCTCCATCAAAATCCTCTTCATTTTCAGCATCCATTGTTTTCATAAGTTTGATTTCTCTATCATTAACCATCGATAGTTTTCTCTTCCTTTCACTATTGATAAATTCCAAGTTTTCAGATGCTAATATTCTGCCTAAATCTTCATCGCCGATGTTGTCTTTCCTTGCTTGAGGATTAATTATTGTAGAAAAACACCAAGCATTGTATCTTATATTTTTGTGAAACTTTCGTTTGTGTTCAAATGCTCTTTGTAAATTTTTGACATGTATACCACACAAGTTGCAATTGTAGATTTTATCAGTATGCACTCTATCTTTGTGCCTTGCCAACTCTTTTGCACTTAAATAAAATCGTCCACATTCGTCACAGATACAAAATTCGTCTGTTGTTACTTCCTCTTCCAGAATTATAACATTGGCCATGTTGGAATCTCCATTCATATACTGATCAATGTGAGCCTCTTCTATAACATTTGTTGAAGCCTTGTTCTCAGTTACACTGTGATCTACATTAGATGTACTAGCAGCCAGTGCTGCATCACTTTGGTTCTGTGTGTCAACAGGAATTCTGTAAGCTTTCTTGATGGTATCCAAATCACAACTTACTGGCGGCAGTGTATCAGCTGATGTCACAACTGGACTCGGTAAATTTGGTAAAGAACGCTCAGAAGTTATTTGTGTAGATGATGATGATATATTAACTCTACCATGTAAAGTACCTGAAGACGAACTGGTTTTTGTTGATGAAGCAGACTCTACCATTGTATGTTCAGTAAATTTTGCAGACAAAGAGGATTTGTGACGCAACAAATTCGTTTTGCAAGGATGACCTGACTTATGTTTTGGTGATCTGTGTTTTTGAGATTTTCTGTTTTCTGTTAAATGTTCTACTCTGGAAGCTGACAAGGTTTTCTTTGGTGAAGGTGACTTCAATCTTTCAGACAACTGTGTTATTGTGCTCTGGTAACTAAATGAAGACTTAGGTGGTGATGTTTCAAAAGAGTGACTTTGAACAGGACTTTTAACAGGCGATTCCTCCATTAATCGTAATATAAATGAAAGAGCATCTTCAGTCTCTCTTTGTCTGAATTCTTCATCATTTTGCTGATATAAGTCAAGTGTAGAATGTAGTGCCTTTGGATTGGTATTGTCTTTTATCTGTATAACTTTCCCATGAACACTTTCGGTGTGTTTTTTCAAAGCATCTTTACTTTCTAAAATACATCTACAAATATTGCAACGATACTTGACACCTGAATGGTTAATCTTCCTGTGTTCATGAAGCTCCTTTGTAGTAGCAAATGCCTTATAACAAATATTGCACTTAATTTTTTTCTCATGAAGTCCTTTCTCGTTTAGTCCCTCATGAACTCTTTCAATGTGTTTCCGCACACCACGTTTACTTGCTAAAGTACGTCCACAAATATTGCACTGATACTTGATATTTGAATGATATGTCTCCTTGTGTTCACGAAGATCTTTCAAATAAGCAAATGCCTGATCACAAATGTTACACTTTATTTTTTTCTCACGGACATAAAGTCCTTTGTGGTATCTTTCCATATGACTTTCAATGCCTCGCAATGTACGGCTGACACCACAAAATTTACATTTTACTCTGTCTGATAATAAATGAACTTTCTTAAAATGATCTTTAAAATCCTTTTCAAAAACAAATTGTTTATTACATTCTGAGCAAACAAACTTTTTTTCACCAATATGATCTCTAAGAACATGTCTTTTGAAGAGTTTTCTTCCAATAACTTTCCCACATTTTTTGCAGATACATTTTTGTCCAACTTTTATCATGTAATCTTCAACTTTTGACTCATCTGTCACTTTAGATATCACATCCATCCTGTATCGTGTTTTATCGGTCACATCAATTTCTTCTAAGTTTGCATAAGTATGATCACTTGTTACAATATTTTCATTCTGTCTGTCAATGTCACCTCCATGAATAAGACGCATATGTCTCTTAATATCATATGCTAATCCAAAGGAAATCCCACAAATATGGCACTTGTGGATCTTCTCCTGACTATGCATCCTTTTTAAATGATTTTTCAAACCATTAGGGTCTTTCTTGTCAAATATTCTACCACAAACATGACAAATTCTGGCCTCGGGATAAGAGAATGGTCTACCGTGATCACACATATAGCTTCTATTAAACTTCAGGTATTTATTGCAAACTTTGCAATGGATCCCTTCAGCATGTTCAGCAGATAATTTCAGTCTTTTTCTAGCCAGATCAAACTTTTTCTGCAGAAGCTGAAATTTTTTTCGTTTCAATTTTTGACTACTGATTGTTTTCAATTTTTGTATTCCAGTTGTTGCAGTATCATCTGATAATTTTCTGTCCTGACTTACATGTGTAACTGAATTTTTGTCATTCACAGTATCTTGTAAATCAATATTTGTCCGTCTTGTTTGATCAGAGCATTTATCGTTGTCTTTCTTCGAAGTTGAGACTAGGGTGCTTCCTATTTCAGAATTTTTCCTTTTGTGTTTTTTCTTTAACAATGTAATACTATTGTTTGATTTTCCGCAGGTGTCAATATGAGCCATAAAAAAGCCTTCCCAAGGAAAATCTTTACCACAGTTATTACACTGAAGAAAACCTTGTCCACTGTGTTTCCTTTTATGCAGTTCTAAAAATTCTAATCTTAGAAACTTGTCACTACAACTATCACATGAGTATGATAAACTGAGTGATGTATGTTGCTGTGTATGATCTCTTTTCCACACTGGAACGTTCTGTGTGTAGACACATGCCCCCTTGCCACAGGGAAGACATATCAATGTACGGCTTCCAGGGTGGTTATGTAAATGAATTTTCAAGTCAGTATATGTATCAAATCCATGTCCACATACTTCACACTGGTATATTCCCTCTTTAATGTCTGGTGATATTTTACTGATATCAATTCCAAATGACTTCAGATCCTGAGTATTAAATAACTTTAGCAAGTTTGGCTTTGAAGATGCATCAACTTCCTCTTCCTGAACTGGAGGCGGAGCTGTTTTTGCTGGTCTAAGTGCTGGATATGACCTTGTGTCTTTATCTAAATTACAATAGTCTCCAGGCCAATCCCCTGCATTTTGAGCCATGTCAATTGCCTTTATCTGACTTGCTTCACTGAAACTATTTCTATTCTTTCCTGAAGTGTTTTGTTTGTCATCAAAGATTTTGCAATTATCAACATATTTTCTCTTCAAACATTTTTTGTAATGTTTGGCAAATAAGGCTCTTCTAAACCCAGCTGAACTAAACCAACAAATGTCACACTGTAAAAGAGGCTTTTTTGTATGCTCAACCAAGTAATGCAAATCCATCAATTCCTGACATAAAAATCGTTCTTCACAGTCTTCCTTCTTACAAACAATTTTAAATTCATTCTGTTTACCATCATGAGTTTTGTTATGAGCTTCTTTTTCTTTTTTATGATCAAGCTCTATGGAATTGTAGCCATATCCACATGTAAAACAGATGTGACTTACTACACCAAAGTGATGAGAAGATAAGTGGACGAGTAAATGAATATGATTACTGAAGCTGGTATCACAGCAGCTACATTTATATATGCCATGATTGTCTTTAGTCTCCTCAGCATTAGCATTCAGGAAAGCCATTATTTCGTCTGGGTCTGGTGAGTTACTACCAGTGTCGGATGACTGACAAACTGATGAAACACTTTTTTCATTTTGTTCCTTATTCAATGATTCTTGGTGATTGATATTCATATCTAGAATCTCAGATTTTGCAACAGATGGTTCTTCTGTTGATTTTTTGTCCAATACTGATTGTTCTTGATCTTTCTTCCTCTTCAGACGTACCCTAATACGCCGACTCCGCCTGAATATGTTATCTGATTCTGAGGTATCGCCATTGAGAGATTCATCAGAGCAGTTTACACCAAAGTAGTCTGACAACATATTCGCTTCACTTTGCACAGTGTTGGCACTACCTATTAAATCTTTATTAATGTTTTCATTTTCTGTTGGTATAATGCTCTGTCCAACGTTCTTTTCACAGGTAATGCCTCCATAAATGTTTTCAGTCGTGTTCTGTGTTTTTTCTTCTGATTCTGTACCTGTTACTGTGTCAGTGCTTTGATCATTATTATCATATATTTCCATGTTTGTCATTTCAGTGTCGGCAGTGTCAATTCCTTCTGAATCCAATGTAATCACTTCAGCCTGTTTTGATTGACATTCCGTGTTTTTAATATCTTGTTCAACATTTTTCACAGTCTTAATATGTTTAACTTTCCTGAAGCGTTTCTTTTTCTGAAAAACTGAATAATGTTTTGTTTTGTACTTCTTTTGTGTACAAGTCTTGACCACTGTGTCCGACTTTTGCAGTTGACTTCCAAATTCTCCAGTTGTATTATTTGTGTCCTTATTTACACTTTCATCTATTTCTTTTGTAGCCTTTTGCTGTACATAGGAAGACTTTTTGATCTTGTCCTTACCCTCGTTCTTTTTCATCACCTTCTTTGATTTTATGAGTTCACTGCCAAATTTTTTAGTAGTTGCTTGATTATTTTCGTCAGTATCATTTTTATCCAATATCTCTCTTGAAGATTCTTGTTCATGTGTACACACTTCAGCTATTTCCTTCCTATCATTAGTATCAATTTTGTCTGTCCAATTCTTTGACTTACGAAGTTCTCTTCCACATATTTCGGTAATTGTTTGACCTTCTTGATTTGGAACATCATTGCCCATCGAATCCATGTCTGTTAAAACAGCTGTACATGTCTGATCCTCTTCATCTAAAGTTGAAGACTGATTTAATTTTTCTGAAGGAAAGTCAGTGTCATCTTTTTCATTCCTTTGGACGGAAGACGTTATTGTTAGTGGAGTATCGGACTGTTTACTCTGATCACTTGTGGAAGTATTACATTGTTTATTTTGATCACTTAAACCAGCAGGAAAATTCAACAAAGTCTGTTGTGTAACAGGAATATTTATTGATGGTAAATTACGTGGTGGAACCTTAAACACAAACTGAAGTTGTCCATCTTTTCTTACAGGATTATATCCTACAACTATCCCTGTGCCAATGTCAATAACAGGGATACATAACAAATAAACTGAAGCACTCACAGGATATAATGACTCGCCCTGATCTGTTTTCAAAACACCATCCGTTTGTTGACTTGCTAAGACATTGCGAAGTTGAAATGCACCATCAACAAACTCATGGGTTTGGAAATTTCCACTATTTTCTGAAAGACTGTCATTTTTATTAATGGTTTGTGGACTAAAATTGTTTGTTAAATCTGCCAGATTACTTTTATCTGCTTCTGATCTAAGTTCCCTTGTACTGCTCTCTGGGACAACTTCATCTGGTATCATCCCAACTTCTGTGTCAGGACTATCATCCCTATTCTTAGTAATCGAGTGAGTTGGTTCAAATATTCCCTTTTCTTTGTTGGTGTTTTCTTTCATATCATCCGGAACACAACAACTGCTAAGCTTTTTCTCTGTTTTCTCTCTCAGTCTCTTTCTGACTAGGTCTGATGCTCCTACATGTTCCTTGTCATTTTTGACTTTATTTTCTTCCCTGACAGCCAAATTACCACTTATACTAGCTTCATTCTGTTCTTTTAATGTTTTTCTTCTTCTTGATGACTGCGAAGTGCCATCAGAATTATCTTTTTCTTCTTTGGATTCAACTTTAACCAAATTTCCTTTTTTGTTTGGTTTATCCTCATTTTCTCCACCTAAATCATCTATATCTGCAACATTTTTAAGATGTTTTTTCTTCTTCTCCGATTTCTCTTGCCCTTGATTGATATAGTTATGTTCAGTCACAAGTCGCTGTTTTGTTTTCTGTTCCTGTTCAATAGCTATCTTCTTTTCATTTAATTCTTGTTTCATTTGTTTATAAGATTCTTCCAGGAATCCTTCAACATAAATTTGTTTAGGCTCCGGTGCACCTTTCTTTTTTCTGATTCGTTTTCTTTTGGGAGGTTCATCATTTTCATCTTCTAATGTACATGTTTTCATATGTTCTTTCAAGTCAACATCTGGTTTAACTTTCCAACCACATTTTTGACAAAACTGGTAGTCATGTCTGACAATATGCTCCTCCAATTTCTCTTTATCTCTAAATGGCATGCTGCATATATGACATATGTGAAGTCTACAGGAGACCATTTTGTTGTGAATGTTGACATGGTGAATCAAACTTGCCACATCGCTATAAACATTTCCACAGTAAGTACATTTATAAGGATTTTCTTCTTTGTGTTCCTTTTTATGATTACTAAGCTCGGACCATGTGTCAAACGTTCCAGAACAAACAGTACACATCTTTGGATGTTTAGAAAAAATGTGCAATTCAAGTTGTTGTTTCCATTTAAACTTTAATGGGCAGATAACACATTTGAAATCTTCTTTGATCTTCTTCTTTCTGCGTGGTTCACAATGCTTTGTGTGTTGCAGTAAACCACGTTTCTTTTTGAAGTCCTTCCCACAGGTATCACATTGGAAGAGAATTTTTGGTCCATGTTTCACTCTAAGATGAAGCTGCAGTAAGTCTACATACAAGAATGCCATATCACATATATTACACTGATATAAAAGATGGTCATCTATGTTGTGCGTTGATTTATGTTTCATCCATTGAAATTCTGTTTTAACACCCTGACCACATACGGAACAAATGTCAAACTTGTCAAAACCATGTGCTGCCAGATGGAATATTAACTTGTTAAAACCACCAAATGTTTCTTCACAGGTATCACACTTATACATGTCTTTTCTCTGTGGTTCTGGTAAAAGACTCCCATCTGCCGTTGGAGATAGATCAATACATGATAATGGAACACCGTAATCATCATTGTTGTCCGATGAATTTCCAAAATGAACAGGATTCTTAAAATACTTCTGATTCTGGTTACTCTCTGTATCATCTGATTGTATATCTGGTTTGACATCCAAATATTTGCATCTTGTTTGTGGGTCATTTTGATGGTAATGCAAACCTTCTCCTTCTTTGAAATTTCGATGACAGTAATCACATTTGTACAAATATTTCCCAGAATGCAACTGCATATGTATCTCTAAAAGTTGCGAATGAATAAAACGTTCACTGCAGACTTCACATTGATAACAGAAATTTTCATGCTCAAGTTTGTGCTTTGAT
Source organism: Botula fusca (assembly GCA_028566455.1). Classification (NCBI taxonomy): domain Eukaryota; kingdom Metazoa; phylum Mollusca; class Bivalvia; order Mytilida; family Modiolidae; genus Botula; species Botula fusca. The sequence continues at coordinate 9,269 of JAOXYH010075287.1, forward strand.
TTTCCTTGTTTTGTAGACGTTTCAAATCCTATTCCACAATTCAAGCATACATAGGAAAGGTATCCTAAATGAGATTTCTTCAAGTGAAGATACATTTCAGATGGGGTGTTAAATGTTTGCTTGCAGACATCACACGAAAAAAGATTCAAATTACCAAACATTTCCTCTGGAATTTGAAGTCTGGCATTTTTCTCAGTTTTTCTCTTTGAAGTCAAATCATTGATGTGTTGACGTTTGTAATGATGAATATATTTTGAACACTGACTGGAAAAACCTTTATCACATTTACCGCAGTGAATGAGATTTGAATTTTTGTGTCCCTCTATGTGAAATTCCAACAGAAATTTTGTTGTAAACTGCATGTTGCATTCCTCACATACAAAAGGCATCTCTGGAAAGGTGTGCTTGAGTCTCACGGCATGTGTTTGAATCTGTACAGTATTTGTAAACCCAGTGCCACAGGATTCGCAGTAGTAAGGATCAGAGTTTGGATGTTCAAACAGATGAATACATAAATCATAAAATGTTTTGAAGACAGATGTGCATTCAAAACAAACATATGAGCCAATTTTGCTTGTTTGGTTAGAACTGGTATCATCTACGCTATTCTGTATACATTTTGTCCCATTGATGACAGTTTTCCGTGCACTGTTTGTTTTCTCATGATCATCCACATTATTAAAAGCTGAACAGCTACCAAGGGAGTTTTCTCCTGTATCAACAGTTGTGTCTGATTTCTTTTCTCCAAATGTAGAAAGTCTGTCTTCAGAATCACACAAACTTGGTGAGGAAGCTTGGACAGCATTATTTGTAGAAAGTCTGTCTTCAGAATCACACAAACTAGGTGAGGAAGCTTTGACAGCATTATTACTATCGTCTTCATATGTGTCTTCCAAATGTCTACCAGATGCACTCTGATCCATCTTTTTTGTCATAAAACAGTCTTCGACAACTCAGCTTGATTCATTGTTTTCTTAACGTTACATGTCTCAACCTGAAACATAAATAACAATTATTTCAAAATCTATAATTACATGAATAAGAACATATAAAAACACAGAAAGTGAAAGATGTGTTAATAATTACACAAGCAGGCCACTATAATGTACACACAAATGCAATTAACAACCAGGAATGTCAACTGATTTGCCGTACAGGGAGATGATCAAAAGTGCGACTATTTTGACATTTTCATTTGCGAGCTACATGTATATCAAAAGCGTGACTTTTTTATTGTAACAAAAGCTGACTTTTACCTGTATTTTTTTCTTGTACAGATTAAATATTTAATCTGTGCGCTCTGTTCACCAACTGATTTTGAGTATGATATATTTAGTCCGATATACTGCTTTAATTATTAAAAGTGTGAATATAACCTGACATTAAACGATTTATTTACACTAAACCGAGACAGACTATAATTTACAGGTTAATGACGTGTTGTGCTCTGTATGCCATCAGCATAGAAGGTTGAAAATAGTATAACTAGAGGCTCACCTGAGCCTGTATCGCTCACCTGGTATACATGGCTCTTTGAAGACTGTCTTACATTCTCAGCTTAAATTGGCCAAAAACAGCAAAAAAGGTCAAAATTTATGTTTAAAGTCCAGAAACTCATGTAAGGAGTCAT
>JAOXYH010075398.1:0-10896 GCA_028566455.1 Botula fusca
ATCTTGTCAGTCTTGTTGATTTTACTCTTTTGGACATTTCCCTTGGTGTTCAGTATTTTGTTATTACTTTTATTTATCCCTGGATTCATGTTTTGACGATTTCTCTTCGTAATATGTTGTTTTGGTATTCTGTTGCCGATTTTGTTTAAAGCTCGCATGACATAATTAAAACACTGGTATTTGCGTTGCACGACAATCAATCGCCCATCCTGTATTGAGGACAACTAACAATGACTAATTACCTTCAAGCCTTTTGTAATGTTTGTTTCTCCATTGGGAGCTGTTGGAAAAGCGTCAATTGCATTTTTCACCTCATCTGCGCTGTAATGGTGGTTAAGGTGAAAGTGATCCTTAAAACCAGTTGAGAAACACAGGGCTGCAAACTGAGCTCCACCAGGGCCAACAGGTTCAAATCTGTCGACAATATTTTTCATAAACGTCTTCATGAAGTTGAAGTTGGTATCAAGGTCCAAAAAGTTATTATGGCTGTCAGCAACAATACTAAAGCTGGCATCATAGAGGAATACTATGTCGGCTATAGCGTCACATTTTCCTTCTTCTAATGTGATAAAATATTTAGGTAATAAATACTAGTTGCAGAATATCCTGTCTTAGCATCGAAGGATTATAATGCACCTTCTCCTAAGTTGTGAGTATCAAAGCACAAGTTTAATTGGTGTTTGAAATATACAGAACATTTCTCGTCAAAATTAAATCACCGACAAACATTTCATTTTATCATATACTTCATTTGGCATAGAGAATAAAGCCGGAAGTGACTTTGTCTCTTGATGGTAACCAGGCCGATATGGAAAAGGTTATGTACTACATGTAAGTATTAATCTTTATTTATATCCAGTCGTTAGTACACAATATATTTGGAAAAAAAAGATCAAATGTAAGTAAAAGTTTATTTGGATAGTTATCTTTCTGAACTGTGTTTTAATTACATGAATAACTTGATGACTGCTTAAATGTGGCCTACTATATATAATCAGGATTACCAGTTTTGTGTTATACCCTTTATAGGGACAAAAATGTGCCGTTTTAGTCACAGTTCACAGTTGATTCCAAATGTTCAGAAATTTTTATAAACAGATGGAAGAGTAATTTGCGAAATATAAGTCGAAAGCCGGTACATGTAAATTCACAGAAAAATAGGCTAAATAAATTTTCTGAGGCATTTTAATAATTGTCCCTTTCCTACATGCTATATCTATATAATTCCATAAAATAAACAAAGATTTTTTTCATTATGTTTTTTGGTATCATTTAAAGGAAAACTTGCAGTTTCAACTAGAAACTACTCTAACTAATCTTCTGAAGTATTACTCTTCGCGTCGATATATAGAAATTTATATTTTTTTCTGTTTGTTTGTTTCTTTTAGTTGGACTACTTTCTATCGTGTGTTTGATTATTCTATGAAATTTTATAACGACATACAAAGCATTAAACGACCCCTCCTTTTCATGGTTCTATGGTACAATGACAAATTTGGATTTCTCACCTTTTTCAATCATATTCAAGGACAAAAAAAAATCCATTCTGCTGCAAAATATTGATCTGATCTGTCTTATATTTTCAAATGATTATCGTATATTTCTAAAACAATTATCCAAGTTTACTCTATCTATTCACTGACCAACTATTTTTTGTGGTATTTCGTCTCGTGTATATTCTTGAAGTAGTGTTTCCTCCCTTAATTACTCGTAGAGAATATCCTATGGTTCAATTCAACTGATTTTTATTGTTTTAATTGACATGTCTTCGTTATTCAATACTTACTTTTGTAGTAGCTATTGTAATCATAACCCGATATTTCTTTAACGGTTAGCAATACCTGAATAATATCAATAGATAAAGAACATATTATATGTTTATAAATCAGTTCTCGCTCTCGCTCTCAAAAGAATTTATATAATCCTTCTGCAATGTGCCGGGATTTTATCCAGCATTATTTCTAAGGACCCAGCATTATTTTAAGTAAAACAATAAATTTGCTTCATAAAACAAGACATTGGGAGCTTAGTGGTATCAAGGAAATTTCCTTAATTTGAGGAAAATGAATTTTTACTTATTTTCATGCAGGTATTATGAAGACAATGAAAATAAACCCCTTCAAATTTTTTGTGACAGCATTAATCATTGAAATATCCATGGACAATATTAATGGATTGTTGGCTTCATGAGTTTTTCACAAAGTCAACTGAAATAATGAAATAAATGTCTTTTCTGAAAAATGGTCCTTTTGCTCAAATTAAGTCTCAAGTTCTGAAAACGTGTTTCCTCAAAAGGTTTCATGCCTTGAATATTTTAATAACCAGCATATAAACAAATTAACAGTATATAAAGAGTAAGCTATCTTTATAAGAATAAATTGTAAATAATGTACAAAATAACGTAATTTTTGGAAGACAGAAAATGTCAAAATTCCAGTTTCTTTCCTAATTTTGATCACGTTGGTTGTCATGGCATCCTGGGCGCAGGACACTTGCGCTTTTTTACCTGTGGAACGAGTGGACACGCGCTCCGAACATCATGGACACTTGCGCTCCTGCTTTTTGTACACATGTATGAAAAAGAGAAACCATTTGCGCTCCTGCTTCTTGCACCCATTTGAGCTTTCTTTACCTTTGACTTGCTCACAAAAATGAATTTGCATGTATATATATTTCTTACGATGAAAACATATATTTAACGTTCCATTGTCTTAAGAAATGGTGTGAAATATTTAACTGTAAAAAATCATTTTAAATACGAATTCATGTCCATTTCTTTAGGGCAAAAATAAATCTGATGATACATGTATATGACGCGTGCGTGAGTTGTAATTGCAAGAGCGACTTAACATTTGGTTTTGAGTTATGCATAACGATGGATCTAAAATAAGACAAATAAAGGGAAAAGGGCCATTAGTTACCGGTTCGACAAAACTCTCAAAAGTGATGATGTATCATGGAGGTGCACTGACAAAAAACGCAATTCAAGAGTGAGAACTGACAGTGGGGTCACAACAGTTTTAAATCAGAAAAAATGCTGATATTCCTGTGATCTTGATATATAGTATCATTTGACTTTGGTATTTTTGTCTGATGAGTGTGTTATTATAGTGCTTTCATATAGTTTTAATAACTTTAGTGCTTTCATCCGTTTATAAATGTAACGTTTAAATAAATAACAAATTATCCGGTCCCAAGCTCGGATAAAGGAGGAGGAAGCGCAAGTGTCCTACATGAAAAGAGTAAATGTCCATTTCTTCGGAGCGCAAGCGTCCTTTAGTTTGGAGCGCAAGTGTCTTTTTAAAAAAGCGCAAGTGTCCTCTCAAAAAGCGCAAACGTCTTGCGCCGGGCATCCTAAAGTCATATGTTCATGGATTATTAATTTTTCTCACACACTATTATTGAAAATTTGTAGATACATTTTAAAGAAAATTGGAGATCATCGATATCCAACTAATATATATTTACTTTGATTCTTAAAGAGAATGAGTCTTAATGAGGCACCATTTTAGGTAAGTATCAAAGCTAGACCAGCCGACCACAAATTGTGAAACCAGACTATCTGGAGGTTGCAAATCAGCAGTCAACGATCATGCATAGTTCAAATCATAGAACAAGCTGTAAACGGGCACGAAATCAGTTCAGAAATTCAACCAACGGTAAAAAAAAATCTAAAGAAAACACATTATATGTTTTCTCTGGGTATTTAAACAGCTGATCGCATTTTTTTGCTTTCGAATGAAATGTGAACCGTGCTACAAAAACGGTGCTTCAAGTATTTTGTATTGGAGACCGTTTTATTGAAAATTTACTATGAGCCAGAGCAAGAGCCAAAAAGATATATCACAAGGAAATGTATTTTTGATAACACTTTATCGTGTATATATTCTTTTGGTACACGTTCTGGCTCATACTTATTTTTATCGACAAGTAGTTAGACAATGGCTAAAATTAATAACTTTGTCCAAAAGATGTGTATTACATCATTATGACGTCATAAAAACTGGTATACAGCTGTTTAGTTCAATTATACATTAATTTCTATAATATTCTCCAGTTTCTGAAATTTTTTAATTTATATCGCATTTTGAGCGTTCTCATCCTACATTCGCCTTTTTTTAAGCGTTTAAAATGTAAAAGAAATGAGTAAATTCTTCAGACGGAAACAACTGAATCAGGTATTTTTTGCTTTCTTTTTTTTCACAACAATCAGTATAAGAGGAAAGATTAGAAACCTGCAGTTTTTTTTTTTCAAAACAATCAGTATAAGAGGAAAGATTAGAAACCTACAGTCAGTTTTTTGTACATGAAATTTGATTGAACAGTACGGTATTTTGTATATCCGTTAGGGTAATTTTAGTTAGGAAACAGACTGTACTCTGTGAGAATAAAAAATAATCTGTCTTGAAAACTTACATGTACCAGTACAAGGAATATGCAGATTCTTTTCATCTCTGTTCCTTAATTCGGGCGATCTTTCTTAGTAGTACCTATAAAATATTTTGCAAGGGCTAAATTTATTTTGCGTTTTCGTAGTTTTCTCATATTTTATACTCGTATACAGTATAACCCTTTCCAAATTCTAACTCTTGGCTGACTAGTGGTTGAATTGCCACAGAAAAAATCTGACTATATGTCGAGGGATGAAAAATACTTACTCTCGAATCCTCGCTAACTCTGATGCCTTCCTACGGTTGAAAATTGTTTGCAAGACTTCAATTTTGAAGATACCTTTATATCTACTATAGCCCCGTTTATATGCATGAAATTTACATACCAATGTATATTTGCGCATGTGTAAATTTACAAGGTATGAAAAAGGAAATTTGCTTTGCATTTACACGAGCTATACTTGACGGATGTACCCGATTCGATATAAACCTCCCAGGTGAAAATTTACACACTGGAGTATATTGAAGTAATTTTGTCCAAGGATTAACCATAACATTTTTATGGTACAAAATACATAACATGTGAATTTGCACATGAGCCGATATACATTTACACATACCCCTTAGCTCGTTCAAATTTACACCCGGTGTAAATATATGCGCGTGTATTTGTGTTTAAATGCGCTATATGACGCTGGTTTATATTTACATATATGTATCTATACATTTATAAAACCTGTTGTATACATTTCTGTCTATCCAAAATGATTTTACATTCAAATTTTCGTTTTAAAAATACAGCTCAATTTTATATTAAAATACAATGCACTTACATGTAGTATTTGTGTCATTATTTATAATGTTCAAATATATAAATAAATAATTGAATAAAACTGGGTAAACAAGGAAATCAGGTAAAATAAAAAGGATATATTTTGGAATTTGTTTCACCTGAAAAAAATGGCATGGCTGTGTACTGTGAAGATTTGCAAAATCATAAAATATTGCAATATTGTATTAATCTAATAACGCTATTGTATAGATAAGGGTCTTTTAAACTGTCTAGATCATGTTAATGTCGACCTAAAAATTGTGAAAAGAAACTGAGAAAAAGGCTTTAAAGTTTTGATATTTTAATCAGAACACTTTGAACTTTTTACATTTCCTTATTAAAACTACTTCAAAATATTGATATTTTAAACGATTTTTTTTTCATTTGTTTTAATTTTAATTATACGAATATTTGCAACAGAATACCGAAGAAACAGTTTGGTGCGGTGAAGTGTCAGTCCGATGAGTTTTCAAATCCGGTATGGCGAGAAATCTAACAAAAAATATCCTATCTCATTTGTAAATCATGATGTCAACTAAAGAATTTCTGGAGTGATAATAGTAACAACTGATAAACATAATGAGTTTCTGTTTAGAAAGTCACTTACAAATCACAGTGAAATGTAGACACCATACGCCGTGGACGTAGGTATGTAACTACGTAGAAAGGGGAAATTCACAATTAGAAAGTTAAAATCATCAAGATTATGACTGTCATAAATATAGATTTCAATCACCCGCTGCTTTCTATGATAAAATACAAGTCTAGGTATGAAGTAAAAGTGAGTGTGTCAATGGTCTCTTTAATTTCAAGTTCACTGGGATAGATATAATGTAGGTTATCCTTAAAGTAAGGAATATTGAGGGAAAATACATCATTCATATAGCGGAACCTGAAATTAAAGGACTGGGCCAGTTTCTTCTCTTTTCTTTATAGAAGCCTTTGTATGAACCCGCTTCGTATGAATATACGAAGCGAAATATTTATTGTGCTGGAACATATAACATGTACCATTCAGAATACATAAAATTTTACATGGTTCACTCACAAAATAGTAAATAGAAATCCGTTTTTCTTTATCGATAAAGTAACGACTTGGCTAAAGTTTAACACCAGGCTGTCAAATAGATAGCTACAATAACCTGCTAGTGATCAAATACCCAGCAACGATAACTAGCCAGTGGTCAAATAGCCAGCAACAATGGCTAGCTAGTGAACGATTTTACAGTCACGGGCTGTCAACGCGTTGAACATTATCTAACTCTCGTTGAACACAATCTACTGCTGAAAGCAAAATAACGATTTTTCAAGGCTTGATATGTTTGACAGCCCGGATTACTTAATCAAAATAACCCAACACAGCGAGTATTCAAATAGAAATAAAACTTTTGAATTATTCAAGAACTATGAATTAAATCATTAATATAGATATAGATACATCTATATATCGTATGCAAGTCAATCGAAAACAGACATGATACGCATTAACTATTGATAAAATTTCGCCAGGCCGTTACTGTAATCGAGATAAGAATAGCAAAATTCACTTAAGTTTATTGTAGGAAACATTTGATTAAACAAACTGTTTTTTGACGTTTGGAACTTTCAAAAGTTTGAACTAAAATTATATAATCGTTCTGAATTAAATGTTTAAAGAATTTTAAATCATTGTAAAACGATGTACGGCCATTGGAAAATCGATCATTTTATTAATTTATCATAGTTGTTTTTAAAAAATTATTAAAAGTCCCAACAATTCTTAATCATGTAAAAACAAAACGAGAAGGTTCCCGAAGGAGATAAACTTATTAAAAGTCCCAACAATTCTTAATCTTGTAAAAACAAAACGAGAAGCTAGGTTCCCGAAGGAGATAAACTGAGTAAACCATGAAGGATTTTAACGTAAGGCGCAATATCGCATCAATAAGGTGGTACGTCAGTTAAGTTTGGTACTAAAGGATATACTTATAACGTAATGAATATGCATTTTTTTTATTTAAAGAGTGCCTAACAACGAATGTGTGCGGAATTAAATCCCCATAGCGTTGATGGCACGAGTGAGTCAAAAACAGATACTCATCAAGGTTGATAAACTGTATTTCTTATTAAACAGACAATATCATGAATTGAGATATTTTTGTTCCATTTTCATAAAGCAATAAGAGAGTTTTAGTTAGTGTGGTCGTATAACAAGATGCTCTCAAAGAGTCTGTATCGCTTACCTTGTTTATCATAACTTGTGCAAGGAGTCATCGACCATTTAAATCTACTGGAGACTGTAGAGCTCGGCTAGCTGATCATTTTTTCTCTGTTAACAGTTTCTCTCTGTCTCGTATTGTCTTATTGTCTTCAAGATATTGCCCCCCCCCAAAAAAAAAAAATGCGAAATTTACATTTAAAAGCCAACAACTCATGTAAGGAGTCGTCTGACACTTCGATGTATTGAATACTTTGTGGAGCTTTACTTGCTGATCATTTTTCTTTTACAGCTTTTCTGTACCTGTTATTGTTTTCTAGATATTGGCCAAAAACAACAAAGTTCGTCAAATTTTACGTTTCATGGACCATAACGCATGTAAGCAGTCGTCTGACGACTTCGGGTCCAATAACTGATATTAGGAGTGTACAGGAGACTTTGTTGAGACTGACTTCCTAATAATTTTTAGTTTTTTACAGTTTCTATCTACATAATGTACCTGTTATTGTTTTCAAGATATTTGCCAAAAAAAAACATAGCAAAAATCGTGAAAATTTAGGTTTGGTGGGGCATAACTCCTGTAAGGAGTCGTCTGACGATTTTCTTTCTAGAGCTTGACTTGTTGATCAGTTTTGCTCTTTACTCTTATCTGTTAGTGTTTTCAAGAATTGGCGGAAAACAGCAAAAATCGTAAAAATTTACATTTCTTTTGGCATATCTCATGTGAGGATTGATTGATTGATTAATGGGAGTTTAACGTCCAGCCAGCAATATTTCAGCTATATTCAGGACAAGAAAAAGTTAATCAATTCAGAAAATCTTTAAAAATAAAGGTAGGTGGGATAACCGGGGCAGCGAGTTTTGACTGCCACAGTTAAACGGGAGAGATGAGTAGGACTGGAAATTTAGCCTTCTATATGGCCCAAAGAGGCCTGCTCATTTCGAAATATATAGAAAGGATCTTTATCCTGCATGGAGCGTGGCGTTATTCCACACAATTTGTCCACAATGGTTCACGGACAGGCTTTCCGTATTATGATCTTCCTACCCTGCATGGACAGGGCATTCTCCTATCCACTACCGTGGGGACGCGCCCGGGCAGCTCTGTGGACGGAGCCCCTGAGACCAACTCAGATGCCGGGACTCATTTCGGGGGCCAATAACTGATGTAAAGAGTGTTCTGACGATTTGAGAGTATAGGAGATTTTTGTAGATCTTGACGTGCTGATTATTTTTGCTTGTTACTGCTTCTTTCTATCTGTAAGTGTTTCTGAGATACATGTATGGGCGAAAAACAGCGAAAATCATGGCACATAAATCATGTAAGGAGTCGTCTGATGATTTCGGGGTAAAGGAGACTTTAGTAGAGATTGATGTGCTGATCATTCCTGTCTTCAGTTTTTTCTATCTGCTACAGTTTTGGAAATATAAGCCAACAATGGTTATTTTACCCCTATGTTCTATTTATACATGTAGCAACAGCAGGGATTTCTTCATCGGCGGACATGCCGGATACAAATTAGAATCTAGGGACCTAAATGATGATAGCCAAATTTAGTTTGAATCGGTTCTGTAGTTTCGTCGAACATTTGTGAAAACATTTAAGGACGGATGAGGGACGCTCTGTGATGACAAAAGCTCATTTTGTCTTTGACCAAGGAAGCTAAGAAAGAAGTTCTGGCAATTTGCAGAAAATAACCCACGACCTGTTCCAGCAGTGAAAATTTAATGGTTCAAGTCATGTGGTATTCACTGTTATTTATTCCAATAGGATATCAAGGTAAACAATATCTAACAAATTAAAGATTTTTGACAAATCCGCAATACGTCTTTGTCGCTTTGTCTTAAAAGAACAAAACAAAAGAGGGGAAGAAAGTTCAAGAAAACTTACTAAAAGAGAATTTTAAAAATATTAGACGGCGCCGAAAAAAAAATCTCACTTACTGTGTATCTGAAGGCAGCGACTTGTTGACGTCTTTTCTGTTTGAGTGTCTAATGCGAAGTACATTTTGCATGGAGTGCTTACATTAGAAGAGTCATTATACTCAAAAAGTACAACGTGACATTGACAACATTAGCATACAAACACCGTAATTTCTGACATAATATTAAAATGAGTTACAAAATGTAGCATATGACACCTCATTACATTTTTCACGAAAAGAAATTTTATAAATTAATAAAAATTAATAAAACGTATAATTAAGGATTTTTTAAAAAAATCATCTGTTGGTTTGAATATGATTCAGCTCCACTTACACGGCTTTTCCGTGTAACTGTAACGATTAAAGAAGCCGGTATGTCAAAAGAGTAGTGTCGACTGGAAGGTTTTCGCGATATATAAAGCAGATCATGACCTAATACTAGGCGTCCATAAGATGACCATTTAATTATTATTCATTTATTATCTTATTTTATTTTTATATCTTATGTATTCCTTTGATTCTATTAAATTTACCATCATTTTGTCTGGTTAAAGAGCAGAATATCAATGCGGTGTGGTAATTCCAATAGTTTGTATTTTATACCAGTATAAAATATTTTAAATTGTTTACTGTGTTAATGCCAGTAGTTGATATTTTGTATCAGTATAAAATATTTTAAACTGTTTACTGGTGATTTGTACATGTAATAAAACTAGTTCATGTTTGCATTTTACACACTTGCAAGCACAAGATTCATAGACTTCGTCGATTATATAGTTATTGATACATTCAAATCGAGCGAGTATATTAACAGACATCTTCGATTCTTCATTACCATGGATTTGTGGAGAAATCCATACATACAGGTTTTCTTTTGTGTCCAGCATTTTTTGAGGATGGGGAGTGGGAAAGAATATATAAGCCAATTTTGGAAACAGTCCGACCAAAACCAACACGGTGTATTGCCTGTCAACTCAGACCAATGTATCATTACAAAAACCCATTTTCACTAAAAATTTTGAGGAGTATGAAAAAGGGTGGTATTATTCAAATTCACATGTTCCCGAATTCCAGACCTGGTAAGAACATTTTCGATCTCAATTTCCTGTCAAATTGGAAGTAATCGTTTTATGGAGTTGGGCGTTTAAGTCAGCAAAAATTAAACGAATTATCATTGCATTGATCGTTTTAGCTCACCTGGCCCAAAGGGCCAGTGTGAGCTATTGCCATCACTTTGCGTCCGTCGTCGGTCCGTCATAAAGGTTTTCAAAAGTCTTCTCCTCTGAAACCACTAGGCTTACATAAATCAAATATGGTATGCATCATCTTTAGGTTATCTACTTTCAAATTATATCCGATGACCTTGTCTATTAACCAACATGGCGGATGTTACTATTTATAGAACATAGCGGTAAAATGCGCAAAACCAGAACTGTTCTAGTCGAAGGAGAAATGAGCTCATATTTTATCTGCAGACATGATATGAAGTTGTTCAACATATTTGACGGGTTTTGTGTGAACTTTGAACTTTTGGCGATTTTGTCCGATTAT
>JAOXYH010075509.1:0-10895 GCA_028566455.1 Botula fusca
TAATTTTGTTGATATCACATGTAGGTGCAGAGATGCAGTCAACGCAGGGAAAACAGACGAAATAGATGTGAATGTTGATGGAGGCAAGTGGTACGACATCAAGTTGGAAAAAACTGCGAAAACAAAAGACCAAACTCAGTCAGGTGTTCAGCCTACATTACCACCTGTTTTTGGATGGAAACCTTTCCCCTCTAAAAACATTCCAATTAACTTCAACTATGGACATATCTACCACTACCTTTTGGAAAGTGTGGTCCTTTTGGGAGATGATGGGCAGTCTGAAGACACGGATTTAGGCCACATGACATCAAAGCCACTTACAAAAGGAGCACAATACGTCAAAAGCGGCAGTGTGTCCAGTATTATGGATACAGAACGTGATGGACATTACTTTGTAAAAGCCAAAGTTGATGCGGCAATGAGAAATGAGCAACGCGTTGTTCATGTTACTCTCTCATCTATAAGCGGAGCAGTACGTGATGCTAGTTGTACTTGCCCGGGATCAGCACTTGGACGGTGCAATCATGTTGCTGTACTCTTACTTACCTTGGACAAGCATGTGAAAGAATTTGGACACAATCCACAATCTTGCACAAGTAAGGAATGTGAATGGAACAAAGGGAAAAAGTCCAATAAAAATCCTCAGAAAGTGTCCGAGGCAACATATCCATCGTACAAGGAGAAGCGTGCAAAATTGTGCGATTTTGATCCAAGGCCTGCAACCTTACAGAAAGCTGATGACAGTGCACTGAATTCATTTGTCAATTCACTGAAGTACTCATCTTTAAACAGGGGGAAAACATCTATGTGGGAAAGTCTCTTGGAGTACAACTATGTTGATTATGAGCTCTCTGAAAACCGTAAAGCTATATTAAAGACACAAGCTTTTGATTTCTTTTCAAATTTGAAGGAGGACTGTAAACAATACAATTCAGATATATTTATGATCCCGGATACCGAATCTCAGTCAAATTCAACTGAATGGAAAAAAAGTCGTTGGTTCAGGGTTACAGCATCTGTTGCTAAACAGGCAAACAATCTAGGTAGTCTAGTGCTTGGTACAACTCCACATACTGATTTGACTTTTCGAAAAATATTCAATTTTATAAGCAATTCAGTTTGGGACTTAAACCCGTACACTTCACCTGACATGCAATATGGAATTGAAAATGAAGAACAGGCACGTGCAGATTATTTGAATTTCATGAAATCTAAGGAACCTGCAATACAAGTTGAAAAAACTGGATTCTGGGTGAACGTTTTGTGGCCAGAGTTGGGGTGCAGCCCAGATGGACTAGTAACAGATCCATCCGAGACCGATATATATGGATTACTGGAAATTAAATGTCCCAAAATTTTTCGAAAGGTAGCTCCAGTGGATCTTTTCCAGAAGCTTGAAGATAAAATAGTGAAAAGGGCAGAGCTTTACAGTGCATGTTTTGGTATTCCTCAAAGTAACAGTGGAAGCCTTGAACTAAAGACATCCCATATGTATTACTTTCAAATACAGTTTCAGTTGGCAATAACAGGTCGTACATGGTGTGATTTTGTTTTGTGGTCACCTCTTGGACATCCAAATGTAGAACGAATCCGTCGTGATGAACAGTTGATCACATCAATGTTAGAAAATGTAACATCATTATGGTATAGAGTTGTAGTCCCAGAAATATTTGAAATGAGGGTTCCTAGGAAATTGAATCCATTTATTTTGGACGAAAACTTTTAATACATGCCAATTCACAACAGATTTAATTGATATATAGGTATATACATGTACTTTATTTGTATATAATTATTGTAGTAAATTATTATTATTTACTGTTATACTTTGACTATTTGTATTATATTTCACCTCAATATAGAAAAGTACAGAAGCTAATATCATATATACTACATGTACATGTAGGTAATAAATAATTTGCCCACCATGCATTAAGGTGAGCACTTCACGTGTGATATATAGCATAATAATAACAATAATGTTGATGTCGTCCATTCAGTTGCAAATATTTTCCCTGTCTGTCCACATATTACATTGTATGTCTCCACTGCCGTGTTTAAAACTTATGATCAGACTACATTCATTTACATTATTATATAAATATTTCTTTCTTTTCATCTCGGATGGATATTTTTGCACTAATATATTTTAAGCAGTTTCATTCTACTGAATTAAGATATTCAAATAATAATTAATGTATACATGTAAACAGTGAAAAGCTACTTGTACATATAAATGTTTCATAAAAATTCCGTTATTGGGCCATACTGAAATTCTCTCTTGAAAAAAAGGTTCCATCTTAAACAGGTTGCACCGTCAAGACCGTACTCATTTGTGTTACATTGTAATTTATGAAGAAGCAGTTAAAACTGTGATTCATGTTTTGTTCATTATTTGTATAAAGTATTTGTATATACATGTATATTTACATAATATTCTTTTTATCATGTCAAGAAGAAAAAAAGATCAATTATTAAGACATTCACGATGTTGTTATTTATTCTTGGAAATATGCCCTTAAGATTCAGCAGAGTACACAAATATATGTATTTACTTCACAAGTGGCTCTTGAAAATTAACAAGACAAGATGACACAAAAACCAACTTGTCCGCAGTAGGAGAAAGAGTCAGTGGAATATTCCCACAAAGCAGTTTAATTTTTTTAACTCTTTCAATAACACGTTCTACATGTATCCTGGCTTTTGCTATGCGTCTTGTTTTAAGCTCTTCCTGTGGAGTAAACTTTTGTCGTTTTCCTAGAAAAGGTGGAATATTCAAGACCGCTTGGCGAGATATTAACAAATCCTCAATTGTAAATCCACGGTCAGCTAGGACAAGATCTCCTGGATTAATGTAGTCTAAAAATCCACTTTTTTCCACAATTGCTCTATCACTGATTGAACCTTCGAACAAGTCAGACACATATGCAATTGCACCGTCAGAAGCAACTCCTATTAAGCATTTGTATGTCTGATGATTCTTGTACGAAGAATATAGATTCCCTTGTCTGCGAAAATCTCTTGGCATTTGAACAAAAAATTCAGTACAGTCAATAGTACAACGAATATTCTTAAAGGATCTAAATACAAGAGGCAATTTAGCTCTGAAGTGTTGACGTTCTGGGAGCATCTTACTGCGGTAGTCGTTGAAATGACAGTACAGTAACTGTATCCATGTTGTAAAAATTACACTTACGGTCGAGGCTGCAAGTGCGAAAAAATGAGCCATAGTATCTATGCTGTAACCTCTTCTTAAACGAACTAATGTAAGAAAGAGTTCCTCTTGCGGCTCAAGTTTCCTTATCCTTTTTTGTATTTTCCTTTGTGTTCTTGCCATCCCAGTATGTCAGATTATACACACTCTGACCAAGAAATTCAAATAATGCCAAAAACTGGTCATAGTATAGTCCAGTGAACAGCTTCATTTTTTCATCATTATCTTTAATGGTCTTTAATGACAATGGTGCACTTGCCTTACAATCATTAAGACTTTCATTTTTCTCTTCTGCTAATTTCAATTCATTCTTCAAAATCATATTCTCAATTTTGGCATTCAAATATTCCTTTTCATAAACGGTTTGAACTTCCTGATGTTTCACACAAGCACTGTCTGTTTGCATTCCTTTCTCCTGCTTTACATTCATCACTGCAGTACTTGTACTAGGCTGAAAATAAACAGTGAATACATGTATATGTATGGATTGATTGATTGGGGTTTAATGCCACTTTCAGCAGTATTTCAGCTACATGTATAAAGTGGCAGTCAGTTTTAGTGGCAGAGAATCTACCCAGAGAGAACTGCTGACCTTGGGCAGGTAACAGACAAACCTTATCATGTATGGCTGCAAGTTGAGTGCATCTTTTTTGTTTACAAAGCATGGCACGAACTCGCAACCCAGAGGCGATAGGCTACAGTGATTATACAGGTAAACCAACTACCTTAACCACTCGGCCACCTATGTGCATGGAACATGCATACTGAAATACAAACCTTTCTAAATATGTATGATGAAAACACATTAATACAACATGCATGCATTGTACGACATACCTTAAACTTTACAAATAATCCCAATAATAATTATAAAAAAAAACAACAAAACAAATAATAAAGTTTGTTTGCACAATAAATCATACATGTAGTTTGCCGGCGAACATCCTTTTTGCATCTTTTTTGGTATTCTTAACAATGGCAGCCAATCTTCAAATTGGGATAAGAATTGTGTGAAGTTTCATTGAAATGCTGCAATCGGAGTTGCCAGCACAAACTTGTGATGGACAGATAGAAAGACAAAATTTTCTCTGAAGTCAATTTAAAATATTTTCTTACCTCACTATCATCAACAGAATATTCAGTCTCAAGCGTTTGGTTACATAGCTCGAGAAGACCTTTAGCTGCTGAAGTAACATCTCTCTTTGTTATTTTCACAGGCTTGGTCGTTGGTGTGGGAGCTTTTCTCTTTCTTTGAAAGCGCTGCACCTAAAATTACATGATACATTTTATTAACAAAAGCTATGAAGATAAATGTACCACACATAGTAAATTGTTCTTGCAGTCGTAAAAATATTATATGGCTTTATGCATATTGCTATGAGATATCGAGATCATACTTACATTTCAATACTGTCATGGTGTACAGAGATTACCAAACCCCCCCTTTTTTTTGACGTAACTATGTAGATGTTCTACACCAAAAAATACAGATCATTAACAGTGAATCAATTTAAGGTGAAGTTTCATTGTTACTTTTATACCCATTCGACACAGACAATGATTGTGTACAAATTCATTTATGTAAAGACACTGGAACGCGTGTCGTATAAATTTCACCACACGTACCTGCTCATCCGTGTGTAATAATGCAGGAATCGGGTCGGGATGCTCCTGTGTCGGGCCTTTTCCACCCACAAAATGTTTGCTACAGATGTATGTGCAACGTTTTATTTTCTGCACATTAAAACTGTCACTTGGTCTCCCACATGCCTTGATCCACTTTTCGCATTTTTCCCTTTGGGTGATCGGCTTTGGAAATGGGATGAAATAGACATCTTTCATGTCCTCACGATGTCTGTATCTGGTGTCGCTATTGCATGTCCCATAACAACAGTGTTTGACTCCTTCAGACTTGTGTTTTACTTGTGAATATTCCATTTCAGTTCTTTGTTTACCAGTATTTCACTATCATACAAAAACCATGCTTGTATGACATCCGGGGATTTGCTGACTGACCTGATTACGGGGCGAGATAACAAATCTATTTATAGGACGATCGATCTTTGCTATTGATAGAAAATAGACTATAGTCTGTTTCAGAAAACATAAAAATAAAAATATTGCCAAACAGAAAATAAAAAGTTTAAAAAGTGTCTGACTATTTAAAAAGTATTTCAACATTAACGTAAGGTCAGGGTAGACTTCCCTGCCTTCCTAAACCCTAAATCTGAGCAAGGGTGTTATTCTGACCCTGAACGGCACAACTCAGATTTTAAACATAATCCTTGAATCTTACTGGCTTTTTCACAATACGGCCACTGCGTGTTTTGTACGGACTTTCAGTGTTTGTCTCACAGTTTTTAGCATTGTTTTCCTGTGGTTCGAATAGTTCATCATCATCATCTTCTTCGATTACGGTAGGCTCGAAGTTTTCCTCTGTTTTGATCAAATGTTTACTGTTCCTCCGAAATGTGTTTCCATCAGATGTTAGAATATTGTACGATCTCGGTGTTTCATGTTGATTCACTATAACGGCTGGTTTCCATTGCTGTTTCTGATTTTGGTAACGAACAGATTGTCCTTTCTCGAATTTCGGCTGTTGTTTTGCATTTCTGTCGTAGTAATGCTTTTGTGTAAGTTTATTGTTCAGTAATTTCTTTCTAACTTGGCTGCTATTCGGTACTTTCGGAGCTAGTTGTTTTTTGGTCGCTGGTAAGTTTCCTCCTCTTAATCGGCGATTCATAAGAAGTTGAGCTGGCGAATTAACATTGTTGATCGGAGTGTTGCGGTAATCCATAAGACTTACGTACGGGTCTTTTCCGTCATCTTTAGCTTTTTGTAGAAGGTTTTTCACTACGTTTACGTACTTCTCGGCTAGTCCATTTGATTGCTGGTGGTATGGACTGGATGTTAAATGTTCAAATCCCCATGATTTTGCAAATTTATGGAATTCGGAAGATGTGTATTGACTTCCAGAGTCACTACGCACTAATGTTGGTACTCCATGACGTGCGAATATGGATTTGAAATGTGTGATGACTGTTTTTGCGGTTATGTTTTCAAGTTTTGCGACTTCAAAGTATCTCGAATAATAGTCAACAATAATCAAATAGTCCGCTCCGTTCCAGTGAAATAAATCAGATCCAACTGTGTGCCATGGAAGTTCGGGTATTTCAGATGAAATCATTGGCTCCTTTTGCTTTGAATTCCTGTGTTCTAGGCATATTCCACATTTCGAAATCATGTCGGATATGTGTCCATTCAAGCCTGGCCAATAAATAAAATCTCTTGCTAGTTTCTTGGTCTTTTCTATTCCAAGATGACTTTCGTGTAGTCTTTTGAGCATTTCGTTTCTAAGACTGGTCGGTATAACAATTTTCTCGCCTTTTAGTAATAATCCTTTACTTTCCGAAAGTTCATGTCTACAGTTCCAATATTCAGAAATTTTCAACGGAATTTCAGATTTACTTTCAGGCCATCCGTCACGTATCTGTTTTCTTACTGCGGATAATATTTCATCCTTCTCTGTTTCCTTTCTTATCTCATTCATCTTGCGGTCTGACACCGGCATGTTTTCGACAATCATGTTTATGAAACATTCAATTTCATCACTGTCATTATTTTCCTCGGATTTTATGTACGCTCGCGACAGCATGTCTGGTACGGTTAACATTTTCCCAGGTTTATAATTTACAGAAAAGTCATATCTCTGCATTCTCAATAACATTCTCTGCAGTCTGGGTGGTGTATTAGCTAATGGTTTCTTGACGATAGCCTCGAGTGGCTTATGATCTGACTCAACATTGATGTGTTTCCCATATGTATACTGGTGAAATCTTTCAAGTCCAAACAAAATAGCTAATAATTCTTTTTCGATATTTGCGTACCTTGTTTCTGTTTCGGTCATTGATCTCGATGCAAAAGCAACTGGCTTCTCATCTTGTAAAAGAACAGCACCAAGTCCTGATTTTGACGCGTCGCAACTAACGGTCACTGGTTTTGTAACATCAAAGTATTTTAATACAGGATCTTTGGTTAAAACGCTTTTAATCTGTTCAAACGCTTTTTTCTGTTCATGTGTCCACACGAACTGTACATCATCTTTCAGTAACTGTCTAATCGGTTCCGTAACTGTGGACATATTCGGCACGAATTTAGCAATATAATTAACGGTACCGAGTAATCTCTGCACTCCTTTTTTGTCCGTTGGTGCAGGCATATTCGTAATGGCTTTCACCTTTTCTGGATCTGGGCGTACCCCATCTTCGCTAAGTACGTGTCCTATATACGTAACTTCTGTCATTCTAAATTTACACTTTTCTGGGTTTAGCGTCAAACCTACTTCTTCGCACTTGCGTAATACGGTTTCAAGCCTGCGATCATGTTCCTCGAGTGTTCTACCCCAAATTATAATGTCATCTATATCCGTCTCAACGCCTTCTAGATTTTCGAAAATTTGCGAGATGCGTTTCTGATAAACTTCTTGCGCACTGTTTATTCCGAACGGCATACGCATGAAACAGTACCTGCCAAAAGGTGAATTGAACGTTGTCAATAACTGGCTTTCTTCATCTAGGCGAACCTGCCAATACGATTGATTTGCGTCACATTTTGAGAAATATTTAGCATCTGACATTCGCGTCGTGATGTCCTCTATAGTCGGCAACTGAAAATGCTCTCTTTTTATGGCCTTATTAAGGTTTCTCGGGTCTAAGCATACTCGTAACTTGTCGGATTTAGGCTTTTTCACGATGACTAACGAGTTAACCCAGTCTGTCGGCTCGTCAACTTTCCTTATGACTCGTTTTTCTTCCATTTCTTTAAGAGTAGTTTTCAGTTTTTCTCGAAGTGCGGTCGGAATATTTCTCGGCGGATTGATAACTGGTTTCACGTTTCTATCAATTTCAATGTGGTAAGGCTTATCCAAACATCCTAAACCATTGAAAACAGTAGGAAATGCTTTAATCGGATCTTCCGGTTGCACGGTCATGATAACTTGAATTAAACCTAATTCTTTTGATGCTTTAAATCCAAGTAATGGTGGTTGCTCAGTGTCAGTTACGAAAAATTCAAACTGTTTGTCTTGTAATTTCAGCTGACATTTGCCTCGTACTTTAAGTTTGTCACCAGAGTAGCTTGTTAACGTAGTTTTCGTAGGATTTATCTTGACATGAGAAAGCTTATCATAAATGGTTTTCGGCAAAATGTTTGCTTGTGAACCTGTATCTACCTTAAACTTAATGTTCCTACCTTGTACTTTGTAGGTTGTAAAGCATTCATTTCCTTGAATTTCGGTTTTCCTTTTTTCCGTAATACTTCCGACAAAAAATTCACTTTCGCAATCCGATCCGCTGGAATTATCATTTTCCTCTAATCCATGTATTCTTTGTTTGGATCTGCAACACTTCTGAAAATGATTCAATTTTCCACATTTTCGGCACTTTTTCCCGTAAGCCGGACAATTCCTTTTCTCATGGCGAATTCCGCATTTTCCACAACTGAATTTTTCCTTTTCTTTCTTTTGCTGTCTTTGTTGAACTCTCCCGGGTTTTCTTCTGAGCGCATGTACGCTGTCTTCTTCACTAAGAGTTTTTATTTGT
This sequence comes from Botula fusca, assembly GCA_028566455.1. Taxonomy (NCBI): domain Eukaryota; kingdom Metazoa; phylum Mollusca; class Bivalvia; order Mytilida; family Modiolidae; genus Botula; species Botula fusca. Next base: position 8,815 of record JAOXYH010075509.1, read on the forward strand.
CTCTTCGATTCCTCATCTGCTCTACACACTGTTACTGCTTTTGTTAATGTCAACTCATCATCTCGGAGTAATCTTTCCTTTACTCTCTCGGAGTTGGTTCCACACACTATGCGATCACGGATCAATTCTTCTGTAATGTCACCAAACGCACAGTTCTTTGACATATTGCGTAAATCAGTTACGAACTGATCTATTGATTCCGTTTTCCCTTGCATACGAGTGTTAAATTTGTAACGTTCCATTGTCACATTCTTTCTGGGAATGCAGTATCTTTCAAACGCTGTTAACAACGGATCAATTTTATCCCGGTCTCCTTCTGCTATGTTGAATGTATTGAATATGTCTCTGCCTTCTTGTCCGATGACATATAGCACTGCTTTGCATTTGTCTTTTTCGGCGGCTTCCGACATTGCGACATCTATGTATAGCTGCATGGTTTGTTTCCATTTTTTCCATCGCTCGGCTATATTCCCATCACTAGAAAAGTCCATTTCAACAGGTTGCTTAAAGTGTGCATCCATCTTTCTGCTACTTTCGGCAAAAAGTATGTCCAACATTAAAAGTTATTCACAAACGCGTGTCAGTTCACACCTGACACCATGCGGTGATCTTCTATAAGTTGGCCGATTCATAATAATCCAATAATGCTAATCTACATTTTATTATGTGTTACTAGTTCAACATACAAATCAAGAGTCCGCGTGTATTACAAAGTATCAATTGAAGATCGTTAAACTGTCAGTTATAAAGTGGGCGGTCTTACAAAGTTTGCACGTGAAGGGAGCATCTGTTAAAGTCATTAATTAAATCATTACAAGATTATCCCTACCCCACCAAACACTGACAGCCCATAAACATCTCTGTAAAAAGTAAGGATATTACCATTAGTTGCACCTCACAACATCCATTTTTTTGTTCATGGCTTACGTATTGGTATTGGATGTCTCGGATCATATAAGGACTCACGATGACCTCTAAATTAGTGCTTTTTATAAGTTATTGTCTTATTAACTAATGCTCAATTTCCATTTATGTTTATATGTAAATAAATGTATTTACAGATGCATATTTTTTTCAGGACACTACTCCTTTACCGTGCCTTCTGGTAATGTAAACACAATTTCAAGTTGCGTAGGAAATCCTTGTTTGCATGGTACATGTTTGTCAGTGACTAATCGGTATCTCTGTATGTGTAAGCCTGGCTATGAGGGTAAAAACTGTGAAACAGGTATGTCGGTTCTAATATTATTGTATTCGCATAAGTTAAGCTTCAATAATTAAAATACAGTTTGACAGATTTGAACCCATGAACAGGGTCGACAGGTTAACATGATTGACACTGACCACAGATTTACAGGGTCAACAATTTCGACCGTATGGACATAATTGACAGGTGTCATTTATGATGTAATACTTAAATATACATAAAGTTTCTGTTTTATTTGTTTATTTGTTCAATTATTTCCATATTTTCTTTTTTTTAAGTTGCAGCTTAGATGAAGTATGCGATACGTTCTAAATTGATGTGTTCTTCAAGTTGACTTCAATCGCCAATTTTGAAAGTAGAAGGCTCATAAAGGAATTTTATTCCTTACAATATAGAGCTAATGAACTATTTATCGTATTGACCTGTTGAGGTTTTGCCCTTCTTTCCCCAAACAGCAAAATTGCAGTTTTCTTCTGTATAAGGACCATTTAACGACAAAAACGGGTTGTTTTATAATTAAATTTCCAATCTGACATACAAAATCCTACTTGGTTTTTGCAGGTTCTACATATGATAATTTTTCTGGTAAGGAGAAACTGTTTTCGGAACGCGTAGGAATTACCTGTGAATTTGTATTGGAACAATTTATAATCCAGTGATAATTTTTTAAAATATTTTCAAAGTCTGGTGACTCGAGTACCATGGATATCCTTCATTGATTCCGAGTGATGTATGTTATGCCGTATGTTTTTTGTTAAAATGAATGGGTAATTGTTACTTTTCATCACGAAGGACTGATTGATTAATTAATGTTTTACGCCGCATCGGCGCGTAATGGCTTTATCGCGGCTAGGATATTAATATATTAAAATTT